>PNEQ01004818.1:39678-53230 GCA_003012365.1 Medauroidea extradentata
GCAGCGTTCAGAACGCTTGACTGCGCGCATCATGTCAGCTACCTAGCGGCCGTATGCTGAACTACCAGTGTTTCTGCCGCTTGGTTCTAACGGCTATGCACGCTCAGTTCAAATAAAATAACATTAATAAATAATTTTCCTTTCGGTGCATTGCAAATCTGTTCTTATGAGTTTATTCAAAACAGTGGGCGTAATGTTCGTGCAACACATAAATTATGTACATACAATGTAAGTAATAAAAATTTAGTTTTAAAAATTTTAAACTTATTTCTTAAAAAATGCGTAATCGGTAGAAAAATAACACTATCATAAAATGAAAGAACTCAGTTTTATCTACAAAATGGCTAGATCAGATTTTCTCTAAGCTTTCGTGTTTATTCAGAAAAAAATATTTCCTGAGGCACTGCTCAAATGAAAGATCTTCACCTTAACAGGCATTCTAATCAATGGATGCGGACACGTAATTAATGGATGTGGGCACTTTATAAGTGAAGAACGCGGACAAAATGGCGTGAAACAATGTGAAAACAGTTGCAAAGCAGCTTGAATGAATGCTTCGGTAGTGCTTTGTACATCCCTTGCAAGCAAGTAGTGCGTAGCTGCTGCGTTGTCTCGATCCTCCCAACACACACGCGTGTGGTGTATGTGTGATGTGCGCTTGTTATTGTCTTGGCTGTGTTAAATTCTGTGTGAATTGACTGACTTATTTTGTGTGACATGTAATTAGGATGTATGAGAAAGAAAATGAAGCGTCCGTGACGTTGCCGCCAAGTTTGACGTGGGGAAAACTCAGATTGTGCGGACATAATAAAAAATAAAGATGCAATACTGGAATTGTGGACGGAGAATAGCTACAGTTCCAGCAAACGTGCATTCCCAAAAACGAATGGACTGACTGTAGTCACACTAACGTACGAGTGGTTACGTAATATGATTTATCAGTAAGTCAATTGTATGCACGCAACTCTGTACCACATTAATTCAAAATTAGTTCTGTCCAACACCGGGTGCTCTGGCAAATGTGCATGTCGAGATGCAAAGCAAGGCCAGACGGGACACGTGGCAACACTGCATGGTTGTCTGCTGCGGACACACACATGTACGCAAGCACAGATGGCCTGCTGGTGAAGGCGCACACAGTCGGTTACGCACAGTGGCGATGGTTACACATCTGCTAGGTGAGAGTAAATAACTTTTTCGGGACATTTGTTACAAGTGTCATATACAGTACAAGGGTAATAGATGTTCTGTTCACTAGTTAACCTTCATCCTTTTAGATATATGTGGCCGTAAAATTCCCTTACTTCAGGAAAAGCGATTATTGTACCGATATCCTAAGACTGCACATGTAATCAAGGCCTTGGTTTAATATTTCCTGATTACAGGCAACTGACAAATTTACCTAGTCTGGTCGATTTTCTCAAATGTCGGCAGGTTCTTAGAATAATAAACTGTAAGTGATTTAGTTTCAAGGTTTTTGAATGTTTCTTGGAATAGGACAGAATGACAAATTGTGTTATTGTGGACGTACGCCATTGCAATATTTTCAGTGGTACAATCTTTTACAACCTTACATTCAGGTACAGATTTTCCTTCCTTTAAAAAAAAAAAAGTCCACACCTGCACGTATGGCTTTATCTGTGACCTTCAAGAGAGTATTACAGTCGAAATAGGGTGATTAGTGTCACAAGAAATATTTGAAAGTGTTTTACTCTCATGGACTGGCATATTTACAGATCATCCATTTTTTTGACAATCTTAGTTTTGCGTTTTAATGGTAAACAAACAATACAATGCATGCACCCTATTGCTACTTCCATTATATGCGAGATAATCATAGTTTCATCTGTCGACAGCTGTCGAGAAACACGAAGGAGAAAGAGACAGCGAACGTCACAAGTGTGTCAGGTGAGCTGTTTTATTGCAGGTCGAGCAAGCTTTATTACGTCTGCACATCTTACTCAAAAAATTCCATGTTACTGCCAATTTACGGATGTTGCACCTTACGTCACTCGGCGCCTAGTTGTAATAGTTAAGAGAATTTTGTACGGTTTTTGTGTTTTTAAAGTTTTGAATTTAATTATAACTACTTGTTATGCATTTCCTAATAACGGACAATTCTCAATAGTGGACAATTTTTTATTCACATGAGGTGTCCGTTAATGGGAAGTTTCACAGGATATATTTTTTTTGGGCAACCCCAAAAAAAATGACATATCAAACTGTATGTAAATTTCAGTTTGTGCACTCCCTGGAGAAATATAGTCCAAATGACAAAATAATTAAAAGTCAGCATTATGCCAGAATAACATAACTAATTTACCATCATGGTCTCAAAACGATAATGCCAGTCCAACAAAAGATTACGATGGTTCAGAATTATTCAAATCTGTTAGAACCTCCAGATTATAGTTCATCCGAGCTTACGCCTCCCTACCGACATTATCGTTCCCGTCTTTTTGCCTGCCTCACAGTTGCCCTGAACAATACGTCTGGCTACCTTAGCCGCCACAACAAGACTAACGACTAACGAAACACCTCCGCCTACCGCGGCAGACACATCACGAGTTACATAAAACACGTCTGGCTATCTCTGCAGACACTACCAGATTACAATTCCATCTGCCTCGACGGACACAACATTACACGTCCGTCTACCTGGACAGACACAACAAGAATACACGTCCATCTACTTCAACAGACACATCAAGAGTACACGTCCATCTGCCTCGACAGACACAACTAGAGTACACGCCTGTCTACTTCAACAGACACAACAAGAGTAGACGTCTGTCTACTTCAACAGACACAAGAGTACACGTCCACATACTTCAAGAGGCACAACAAGAATACGCGTCTGTCCACCTCGACAGACACAACAAGAGTACACGTCTGTCTACTTCAACAGACACAAGAGTACACGTCCACGTACTTCAAGAGGCACAACAAGAATACGCGTCTGTCCACCTCGACAGACACAACTAGAGTACACGCCTGTCTACTTCAACAGACACAACAAGAGTAGACGTCTGTCTACTTCAACAGACACAAGAGTACACGTCCACGTACTTCAAGAGGCACAACAAGAATACGCGTCTGTCCACCTCGACAGACACAACAAGAGTACACGTCTGTCTACTTCAACAGACACAACAAGAGTACACGTCTGTCTACTTCAACAGACACAAGAGTACACGTCCATGTACTTCAACAGACACAACAAGAATACACGTCCATCTACTTCAACAGACACATCAAGAGTACACGTCCATCTGCCTCGACAGACACAACAAGAGTACACGCCTGTCTACTTCAACAGACACAACAAGAGTACACGTCTGTCTACTTCAACAGACACAAGAGTACACGTCCATCTGCCTCGACAGACACAACAAGAGTACACGTCCATGTACCTTGAGAGGCTCAATAGGAATACACGTCCATCCACATCCTTCTACCTTGACGGATGCAACAAGGGTAACTTAATGGCGGATCTCACCAAGCCAAGCTGGCTGTCTCCCTGTAGCTCTCCTGGTGGTCACCTAACTCACCAGGCGAAAATATAGGTACATTACTGTAAACTAAAAATGCTTCATATATAATGAATAATTAGAATCCGTATTTCATAAACGACCTTTCAAATGAAAACATTGCTTTGAATAGCATAATTACACTTTACATTACAACATAAACTTTAATAATACTAAACAGCATGTCTTTATCACTGTTTCTCTTGCGCACCCAAATTGTGGCTGCACACGTCCACTCCGGTGAAAAATAATAGTAGTAAATATGGTTGAAATCTAAATTCAGTCATTCCATAAACTGGGTAATCACACTTGTGGTGCTGATATGCTTTACTTGCTAACAATACACCCAGCCTGAAGTTAAGTACAATTATT
The DNA here is from genome assembly GCA_003012365.1 of Medauroidea extradentata. Classification (NCBI taxonomy): domain Eukaryota; kingdom Metazoa; phylum Arthropoda; class Insecta; order Phasmatodea; family Phasmatidae; genus Medauroidea; species Medauroidea extradentata. Next base: position 43,581 of record PNEQ01004818.1, read on the forward strand.
GTTCAAATCAAATCTGCTGCAGATTATTATCTTAAATTAAAATTTAAACACAAAAAGTAACCACAACCTAAACAAACTACTGTAAATTAAATATAAAATAGAATAATTTTAATACTGCTATAGGTAATGATCAAACATTACTCTTCTAAACTTCTGTCAACAATACCTGAAGGTAATGAACCAAGTTGATAGTAGCAAATTCAATAAATAAATTACCCAATAGGAAATGAACAATGTAAAAATAGCAATAAAGGAAATCAATAAGGTGTAAGTGGTAGGTGGACCGCCTGAAAACCCCCCACTTGACATGCAGAGGTTGTCCCAACAATCCTGTGTGTGTCTGTACAAGAGTACAATCCTAGCAGGTTGTCAACAAACAATAGACAAAAATATGTACGTTAATAAAAACTCAACAGCGTCACATTACAGCAGCTAATAATCAACAGTTCACTACAGAAGTGAGTAAATTTGAAGCTGAATGAGGTGCAACATTTTCTAATATAACCAGTATTAAGGAAGTTAATATTTTAGCTTTCTAGGTCTAATAGTAGACAGACAATGAAATTGGAAAAGTCATATTACCGTACTAAATTGTTACCCAAACTTTGTACTGCGTGCTATGCTGTTGCCAGTGCAGTTAGGTTACTGAATACAGTCTACACTTTTGGTTTATTATTCTTATTTTCATTCATTAATAACGATTGGTATAATCTTTATTCTGTGGATAGTGTGAAGATATTTAAAATACAAAAAAGAGAAATAAGAACAAATGCATTATTTTATAGGCTAAATTGCCTATATCACAAAAAAAAAAATACTTTTAACAGTAATTGTAAGAGTTTTAAAATTAAATTGAAAAATTATCTGTTCAACAGTTCTTTTTGAACAGTAAATGAATATTTAGATTATAATTAAAATATTTAAATTATAATTTGATCAGTTAATAATTGTACTGGAGTCTATCGAGTGTTATGATGAGTCGTAACATAAATTATTTTTATTTTGCCACCGCGCCTGGAGGTCGGAGAGGGTTGGTTTGGAGAATGGTAAAGTGTAATTAAATGATTGCAGTGCAGTGGTTGTGGTTATGTTGATCTCTGGGCGCCACCTAGCGTTATGCCCGGCTAGGACGGTGGTGGTGGTGATTCAGGGTCGTGTATTGTTTGGCTGACGTGCCTCTCCTCCCTGCGGTGATGTTGGTTGGTTGATCAGGTTATGGGAGCACCCGGAGAAAACTAGGTCTCTCTCACCGCGTGGACTATTTGGGCTGTCCACGCACGGCCCCTTTCCCAACGACTGTAATTTGGTCGGCTCCTAAATCCCTACTGAAATGACTACACAATACACTTACTTACTTGGTTGCATGTTGATTTATTGATACTGAAGTACAAACACTTGGTGATAGACTTGCAATACACACACGTCGTCATGGCACTCTTGTAGTTACTTTGCTTAAACTGTTGAACGTACGCGGCACGTAGGCCTAAAAATTACATTACTTCAATACAATACAATGGTGGTTGCTAGCTGTGGGCTAGTTGACTAAAAAACTTCCGGAGTCGGCTGGTACCGAGACAGTGATGTCCCGGCTTGAACACGCAGGCGTGGAGATAATGTTGTAGGACATTGGCGTTAAGCGCACAAATCAAAAACACTGGTAGACGGAGAGGATAAAAATAAGCTTAGAATAAAATATACATGAACAGAACTATGAATATGGGTAAGTGACATGCAAAAGTTTAATTCCTCTCCGGGACGTACGTCCTACCACGTGGCCTGTCGATGATGAATTGGGGCGAGACAATGGCCGCGGGTACGTGCCAAGATGTTATTTGTCCCGCTATTCGATGTAAAATGAAGGTGAGGTGATAGACAATAAAATCATTTGCGTGGACTAGTGTTAAATCCAATTATTGATGGTGATTAAACTTATTTATACTTTATCACATGTGTAGAACAAATAAACATATTTAAAATAAAACACTCTTAAACATAATTATGTGACCATGTGACTTAAAATTAACATAATGCTCTTTCTTATACTATAGCGTGACCATTGCAGTTATTGATTATATAACAGAGTTTTTAAATAAATTTTGAATTGCTGAAGAAATACATGCATGTCCGTGGTGGTTATGTTGGTGCTGAGTGAGTGGTGTGACGTCACGTGAGTGGCGGTAATTTGAAAGCCAGTGTGACACCCTGATTTGTTTACATTGCACAGCCTAGCATTGCCGTTGAACTATACTGACTTTAAACATTACACTTGAAGATAACACTGTGGGAATTGCACTGCAACACTTGAACTAAGCACTGTGGTGACTTGAGGTGAGGAAGGTGGAGGGTGACACACAACAGAGAGAAATGGCACTTTCTGAGGCCTTTTTACGAGGTGTTGCCCATAGCATATTTTAATGGGGTTTCTCTTATCTTTTGAGAGCAGTGCAGTTTTTACTTTCTTACAGCCAACACGTGACTAAGAGATAGAATGGGTTGAAAGAAAATTATAGTAGTGAATTAAAAAATTTTTCATTTGCAGCTAACTGATCGCATAGAATTTTCTTTAAACAGTTTTGTAAATGAAGTCATATTCTACGTTATTTAGCAACTAACAGATTATTTTGAATTTAGAAAATCACTGTTTTATTTTAAAATGTGTGCATGTGTTTTATTTCAAATGTTGTAAAGTTTTAAACCATTGTACATATTTTGTGCCTGTGCAGTTATGGCGAGGAAGGGTGGTAATGAGAAAATGTAATTAATGTTGAATGTTTTCTGGCTTTGTAATCAGGCTCGAAGATACCTTCTGGCGGCTCACGTTGTTCCGTCAAGGGCTGCAACAACACCAGTGCCGTCACTAAGAACAATCCAGCAACTGTTCACATCGTGTACCATGCTTTGCCGAAAGACCTGGCCTTCAGGAAACATTGGATAGCTAGCTGCGGTAGAGAGAAAGGATGGAATAGAAACAACGCTCTCATCTGCTCTGAACATTTCACACCTGACGATTATGAAGAAGCAAGGACTTTCGGGCCAAAGTCTGTGCGGAAGGTAGGAGTAACGGTATTTTACTGTATTAGTGTTTCAAGGAGCAGGTATGGAAACAGTTGAATATTACATAGAAACATAGAACTTTTATCAAATGACTTCCCATTGTGTGGCGCGTCCGACCATTGTTGCCACTCGTCCACAGCTAACACAGTGACTTAGCGGTTCATAAAGCATAATCTTACAAGCCTTACAAGTGGTGTGGGTTCTTACAACATACATAGTAACTATGCAAGAAAAAAATAATAATGAAGGTCTGCTAAATTTGGGGTTTATTCAAATTTGTGATATAGTGACACAATCACACGACTCGAACTGACTCCGAGGCACCCTTGAACGAGCTGAACCAAATGACAAACTTTACATTTACGTTGTAGCAAACAAAACTGTGATCACCATGAAACTTACATGCAGTATCTGGGATAAGAGCGCGGCATACAGCAATTTTCATCACCATATTGTAATTTTTTATTTGTACCAGATATTTTTTTATTATTTTAGACACAAAATGGGATATCTCTTATAGTTTTCACGCAATGGCTTGTTAAAGTCAAAATTTACATGTTTTTGTTTTAAGGACGACACTAAAACCAACTGATATACCAATCTGAAAAAAATTCACAGTGAATAACTGTTGTAGACTACAAGTTCAGCTATGTTATACAACAAAAGAATTTTTTTTTTAATTTAAATAGAAATTCTGAAATTTAAAATAAAAATTTTAAAAATTAAATATTTTCTTAGAGTACAAAAATATGTTATTTTGTGGTTTAAAATAACTTGTAACCTACAATATCGTTATTCACTGTGAATTTTTTATAGTTTGTAAGTGAATTTGTTTTAGTATCTTCTTTTAAACAATAGCGTGCAAATTTTGACTTTAGCAAGCCGTTACAGTAGACCCCCCAATCTAACGACATCGGATGTAATGACATCGGCGATCTAACTACATAATTTCCAGGAACCCTGGAAAATTAATATTTTCAAAATTGATCTCAGCTAAGCAAAGTGCAATAGATCACAGTAAAACGTTATTTAAAAATACATTTGCATACATTAAACAATAACATACTATAGTTATAATAAATAATTGATATGCAGTTGTAAAACAAAAAAAAAAAAAACTGTAAAAAAATTGTTAGATACTTTGGCTGGAATGTAGTGGAAGCGCGCACGCCTGGTGAGTTGGACCACCTGCGCAACACCTACATATCTGAGACGTGATGACTAACTAACGCTGCCTTATCTTCTCCTCACTTCTCCACTCTCCCTCCACCCTTCATGCCTATCACACACGCCCTCTTCTCTGCACTTTCTTCTCCTTACTCCTACATGTCTAGGGTCTCATCTGTGCCACGCAGTCAGCCAGCCACCCCAGCCACCTGACGTGCGCATAGCGACAGTATTGTATTGTTCGACTTGTTGCCTGTCCATGTTGTATTTTACTTGGTGAGTGCTGTACTGTAAGAAACGCACGGCTAAAAATAGATAACATCCCTCCTCACTGTCAACGACAGCCAAAAACCATTCACTCGCCCTACACCCTTGCCGAAAACCAGATTGTGCTTGTGTGCGCGCGGCCGCTCGCATCAACTGCGGGCGCCGGCTGTGATAGTCACGTGACAACTAGCAGCCTGCTGTCTGGCCGCAGAGCAGTGCCACACGTTTGCTTTTCTTTCTCACCTTCTTCCAGCCATAGTCTTTGTTTCCATGTATGGTGAGAGCCCGGGGGTTGTGGATGAAGAGAAGACATGTTTCTTTTTTTTTTATATTACAGCACAACCAAAAAAAGGACTAGCTTGGCACTCAGTCCGTAAACGAGACAAAAAAAAAGAAAGAGGACAGTCCTGCGTTATCTCATCTTTTTTCTCTTGCTTCACATCAGGCTGCACGCTTCAGCTTGTCTTGACCTTGACTACGTCCGCTGTTATTGATCACTCGGCTTGTGAGGCAAATGGCTGCAGCGTAAAAATGGTCTACAAGTCACGTATGCTACACGTGGGCTGATAAGATTTTTAATTATGCTCGTTCAACAGGGCAGGAATTAGAGCGACTGCGACCCGCATGTCGAGAGCCACTCTGCCTCTATTCGCAGTGCAGAGCATTAAATTGGTGTGTTGTGCATAGTTTCACTACTTTTCCTATAGGCCTACGACTTTAAACGACAAGTAATTCAGTCGTTATTTTAGTGACAGCACCTTGAAAAGTCAGTTTTTAGCCCTTCTGAGTGGCTCCAAATTCGCTTTTCTAATAGGGGTACTGGTACTTAAAAAATAAAGATTTTTTCTTTTATAAGCATTTTTATTAGTATCGCTTAAAATCGTATAATGGCAACAAGCTGTAACAGTTCATGCGTAATTACAAAAAATAGTCAATGGCTTTACTGAAAGGTTTTTAATCATTGAAGTATGAGTCGTTCTGTTGTCGGTGAGCTTTGCGCCAGGCAAGCAGGATGAATCATGCATGCACCATGTGTTGAGCGAGACAAGCCAAAGCCAGCCGGCTGCTATCCCCTCCCCCATCCTACACAACCATACCTAGCGCGCCTCGCAGGCTTCACGGCACACTGCCCTGGAATTATAGTGCACTATTTTATTTGGAAGACACCTTTTCGTTATACCAAAAGTGTTTTTTTTGTCTGTAATTGCTCTATATTAACTTTAAGGGAAAAAAACCACTAACTTTTTTTTTGTTGTTGGGGGTGTCAAAATTAATTACCTCGGGAGTAACGACATCTGCGATCTGACATAATTATCTGGCACCGTGCAATGTCGTTAGATCGAGGGTTTACTGAATGTGGAAAATATGATATTTTAAAATTTCATAAGAGCACGGTTTAGTTGTATTTTGTGTATGAAATAAGAACAAATATTTGGTACAAATATAAAAATTAAAACAAGGTGATGAAAATTGCTGTGCACCACACACTTCCTCCCCAGTGAAAAATCAAATAAAAAGAAAAATTTTGCAGATATATTTTCCGAGCACACCATCCTCCTGGCATTTAACCAAAAGCATCCTGAACATTTTCTCTCCACCTCGCCGGTGAACATCTCTTCTTATGTCTCAGTAACAAGCATGCTTACTTCGTGGGCAAGCTACCGCCGTCGCCCATCAATGGTGCTTACCCCCCCCCTCCCCTTATCCTCTTTGTCATTACAGGAGTCTGCTAAATATTAGGTTATTAGCAATTTGGCATGAAATTTTAAGGTGGTAATATTCGTATTTAATTTAAAGTAGTAACAGTTTAGTTTTCATACTAATTTTATATGTTTTTATTTTGTAATAATGTTGTTATCAAGTGAAGAAAAGATTTAAAGTCAGAATTTCTGTGGCCAACCGTAATGAATCTATGAATAAAATATTACTGTATATGGTCGGTTTGGCACTAAAATACAACCACTAGCTTTCCTGACATGTCCAAATTTAGCTTAGTTTCTCCGTGTTTCTCACACTCCAAACTTTAACACTAAATATAAGTTTTATTAAGTACAATTCATATACCACTAATTTTAACAAAACATGTATTGAAAATTAAATAATGGCAAATTATAATACAGTAATGTAAAATTGTAAATCAAACATATTAACATTGTTAAGACTACTGCTCTACTCAGTGTTATAGTCAGAAATGATTTTTAAATTACCAAATTAACAGTTACTTATTTTTTAAATAAAAACTAGTGCACCGTTACTAAACATTAATTACTTAAAATCTTAATAAATATTCGATGGCCTGTGTATTCTTACGAAATAAATTACAATTAATAATTACAAAAAACTCTTAGGTAGCATAGTTGCAAAGACCATAAGGCCTTCATGAAACTGACAACAAAATATATTATTAAACTAACATAGATGATTTACATGTGAAAATAAATCTGGGTCCAGCCCTAGGCCATGCTACAGTTGTAGATCATTAGTGACGTTAAGTTTTACAAGGCCACTGCTTTCATAAAAGTAAATGATTCCTAATACAGAATATGTATACTGTTTATCTACATGTGTATCAGTCTTAATAATGAATGGCTTAGAGGGTAAATACATTTTGTGGTGGTACCGTTCCTCCACGTACTGTATTGCTGCCCTGCAATGATGGTGCTGGCCCCACGTGTTTTGTTTTTAAGACAAAAATGTTGTGGTGGTACGCGGGTGAATACGGTATGTTGCACACACCTGCTTAGGCAGTTGTGAAGTTGTGGGTTTGAATGTACATAACTTGCTATCACTGTTGATGTTTAGTGTTCTAAATATATACATTTATTTTCACTTACATTAAATAACTTAAGAGGGCTTGGTAAATAATTCATCTCTAAAAAACAGTCATCTATAAGTGTAGGTTTCTTGAAGCCAATTTGCGAAAAGTAAACAATAGCAATCCTAGACAGTCGTTTTAGCCAACGTTATAAACAAAATTGTTTCCAGAGTTATGAGCTTCTGAGGCACAATCCCTGATGCTGGAACCTCATGCATTTAACTGCGGCACAACAGATCACGCGTAACGAATTAGTAATTCTGGATAAATATTTACTAATAAAGTTTGCAAATACCATTATCTAGGATTGTCATTGAGTATTTTATCCACATTGGCTTCGAAAAAAGCATAGAAATCAAGTGATGTTTTCAGCTTTTATTTATCTACCATGCACTCCTAAATAGTTAAAAGGTGTTTGTTTTTTAAAAATTAATTTGATGTATGTTGAAGCTAATCTGTTATTGAGTTATGTTTTACCTGTTTGCATAGAAATTGAAGAAAACTGCCTTCCCTACACAGAAACTAGGTGTGGATGCGACAGTTAACAACACCGATAGTTACAGGTCAGTTGACTCGAGTACTACAGGACAGTATTGTGCAACCATTCATACTTCATTTGTTTGCGTGTACACCAATCCCTCGCCTAATGTGACTAATTCGTTCCACAAAATGTGTGCGCAAATTGAAATATCCTGAAAAGGTCAGCTGTTCTGCAGCGTGCAGCTGTTCAGCAGCGTGCAACAAGCGCGAGGTAGTTGACCTTCAAAGCACGTGATTATTCCCGCGCTCGCCATTTATTGCCGCGACATATCGCCACCAGACGTATCATTATAATTTTCCCGAACACTCGTCAAAAATATCTATCAATACACACCTCTGGAAATTGGTTTAGTTGTTTTTTTACTCGTAAAAAATTATTGAAATTACAAACAGAAACTACGTCTATAATATGAAACATTTAGGCCTACTTTAACATACTAACACACAACTTTATTTAAAAAAAAAAAAACATTCATTAGCTTTTGCGGTAAAAATTAATAGTTTTTGTGTTATAAAATTAACACATTGTTACAGTTTTGAATGGCATAAACACTTCCTTGACTACTGCCAGTAGACTCATTGCTTGTTGCTTTAAAAAATGTGTCCAGCTTCATTTGTTTTGGTTTCTTTTGCTCTAACAAATTTTTATAAACTTCACACTCCCGCTTCATCCCTTGAATAACAGCATTTCTTCTTTCTTCATTCGGATCATTTTCATGCAGAACTGAAAATGCTTCGTTTATCAAACTGAAGAATTTTGAAATTTCTTTCTTTTCAAACTCTTTTCAGGGTGCAATTACGCCTTCTTCCTCTTGTTGTGGTGTAGAACACAGCTCCTCGTCGTTTTCAACAATTTCTTCTGCTGTTAACTCGACAGAATGTGATTCCAACAGATCCTGAATATCATTCGAATCGAGCTCATTAAATCCCAGACCATGCCCCATGGCTACAATATAGACTGTAACATCTTCCAGATGATCATTGACAGGCTCAAATCCCTTGAATTCTTGGGTAAAGAAGGGGCAAATTTTCTTCCACACTCCACGAAGACTTGACTGCGTAATTTCTTCCCAACACGCAACAATGTTGTCGATTGCATGCTGAACATTGTACGATTTCCATAATTCTTTGATAATCAACTTTTCTTCCCTGTCAGTTGCCGAGATAAGTTGACGAAATGTCCGTCGGAGATAGTAGGCTTTCAAAGTGGAAATAATTCCCTGATCCATGGGTTGCAACAACGACGTTGTGTTCTTCGGTAAAAAGATAACCTTGATATTTTCAAACATATGGTCTAATTCCGTCGGATGGCCAGGTGCATTATCCAATATTTATAATGCTTTATTGTCGAGATTGTGTTTCTTGTTGTATGCAGTTACTGCGGGTACAAAATGGTTCCGAAACCAGTCGCTGAAAATAGCCATTGTGATCCAGCCTTTCCGATTAGCTTTCCAAATTACTGGTAAATGGCTCTTGGAAAATCCTTTCAGTGCCCACAGATTTTCCGAATGATAAACTAAAAGTGGCTTCAATTTATGGTCGCCAGATGCATTTCTACCTAGCAAAAGTGTAAAACGGTCTTTTGAAATTTTAAAGCCTGGTGCTGATTTCTCTTCTTTGGAAATATACGTCATATCTGGCATTTTCTTCCAATAGAGGCCGGTTTCGTCAGCGTTGTACACTTGTTGCGGACTGTACTCTCCTTCTACGATGACATCTTCAATTATGACTGGGAAGTTTGTAGCTGTGTTTTCATCTGCACTTGCTGCCTTCCCTTTCTTCTTTATAGATGCAGATTGTATTTGTT
>PNEQ01004818.1:53330-64447 GCA_003012365.1 Medauroidea extradentata
CACTGCTTGGTTGACACCTGTTCTGTCTCGCCCGTGATTTTTTTCGTTGCACCATTCATTTAACAATCTTTCCATATGAATCATGTGCTCACTTCTGTTCCTATACCGAACGCCGAAAATGTTGCCGCTAGAGCCAACTGCATCCGATGTGCACAAACTTTCAATACTATTCCTATATTTTATGATTGTTCGCACAGTCGATTCACTTAAACCTAATTCGCGACCAATGTAAGTATGTCCTTCATGAGCGTCTGCCTGCCGTAACACTTCAAGCTTGGTCTCGAGAGAGCTTGTTTTGCGCTTCTTCACTGGATCACCGGAACAAGCCGACGTAGCACTACCCTTGGAAGCCATGATGATACTGAACCACAGGTGCGCCGGCCGGCCACGCACAGCTGTTAGTTTTCAACCAGGCCGTATGACGTCATGCCAGGATGGCACGCGCGTTCAGATTTGTACAAAAAGACGCAGCTTCTTACAAACTGCGCGCAACAAGGGTTGCTGAACTATTTCGTATTAATTGAAGTTAAACTTGTGTTAATAGAACATTGGACAGTAAAATTTTGGTCGCTGTAATTAAATTTGCGCAGCTTGAGGTCATGCTAAATGAGGGATAGGTGTACTGTATGTATGAGAGCATGTTAGTAGAGATAGCATTTATTACTATTACTATTACTTCAGCCCTCTATTTTCTTGATTAAATTTTTTTTTTGCACTTTATGTTTATCAGATAATAGTGACTGATCATCCAGTTTTTACTACATTTTTTTTAGCAGCAGACTGCCATTATTTCCACTACAATGTTCTTCAGTAGTGCCTTTTTTTAATGTGACTCAGAACTTTTACACTTTGTGTCTTTCAGGTTAATCATCAAAATGATATTGCACTTGCTTGGAAAACAACCAGCTAGCTTTGCTACTGGGTATTCATTGGCAGATTCTTGTCATTGAGTTTGTCGGTAGAAAAATGTACGTAATATTACAGCAGGTATTACAGTTTTTTCTGTGTCAAACGTACTTTGGTCTGCAATAATAATTTTTAACGGCAATAGTGCTAGGACCATCTTTGTGTTTCAACACCTGAAATATTTATAGAAAGTTGACAACTTCAAGAAAAATTGGTTGAAAAGTACATTTGTTACAGTTTTGATTACTATGCATTGTTTGTTTGGCAAGTGACATTCATCTAGATATCACAGACTCTTTTCCTCAGGTTTAAATGGTAGCTAATACTTGTTGACTCGTGCCATCGCAACCACAGTGGCAGTTGAGTGTTCCCACGTGTTACGTCTGCACACTGGATTGTGATTTCTAAAGCTGTCTTCACTGGTTTAGTTATTATTACTTGACCTTGTGTTTTGTAGTTCTCTATCAGGTAGGACTAGCGAAACATCGCGATACGCGCTTCTGTGATTATGTGCCTTTCTATTGTTGTGTGTATCTGTCAAGTACTAAAACGTGAGTACTCGTGCTTTAAAAAGTATTACTTAAAGTATAATTATTATTTCGAATAAAACCATTTAATTGTATTTTCTGACTCACCGTCTACATAGAATCGTCATATTGTAAAATTTAATATATTATGTCGGGATTTTAAAAATTATGTTAAATTGGTTCCAAATATGTACTTTCAAAACTCGTTAAATTGCATAAAAGCAAGTTTCTAGTAGTTATAAAGTGTTTGTGACATTTAAAAGAAATTACAATTACAGTTAATACAAATCACATAGTACAGTTACAAGTATACCTACAAGTTTTCAATGGTTGTATAACAAATAGGATACGTGTAATCTTTTTAAATTCATATTAAAGTTATGTAGTTTAATGAGCGCACAAAGTCTGGCCACGTTTGTTATATAGCTTGTTTCCCTCGAAGCAACCAATAGGAGCACAGCATAGAGGGAAATCATTCGAAACTACATAAGATATGTGTTGTGAGTTATGGAAAGCAGTCAACATCGAAACAAGTTTGGTTTGTATCAGTTCAGAGAAACTTAACATTTCACTGTGTGACTAAAACTTTTATTTATTTTGAAGTTTTGTTGCCTAGTTGTCTGGTCAGATGTTGTACTATTTCTGTGTATAAAGATTATTCTGGTTGGCCTAATCTGTGTGTTCTTGTTTTGGTAATAAGCGGTTTCCAGAGAAATTAGGTTTTCCTCCCATCATGTTGGTGGCATTAATCTATAGTAATTTAATTGTAATGTGCTCTTATCGTTTAGCTTGAGGTGAGTGACAGTACCACCAGGCATTCTCACAAAAATACACAACTTGTGTAATAATGTTTTTATTGACTCTTGTGTTTTGTTTGTGTGTTTGGTAACAATGATCTAGGTGGGTAACGGTGAACTTCCTTGTTTGCTGGTCTTTTCAGTGCAAATTTTGAAATCTCTGTATTTTTAACTAACTTCGTGATGAGCTAGATACTTGGAACATGTACCAGAACTTGATAACACTGCTATATACAGTACAAAGAAAAAATTCTGATGAAATAATTATTTAAGAAATAAATAACAAATAAGTTTTTATGTAGTGTGTTTTTAAAACACATACCGTCATTGCAAAATTCACACATAAGACAAATAAAGAAAAAGAAAATAATATTAATAAAAATTTTTTGCATACCACTTTTTTAGAATGAACTAATAAGTTAATACTAATTTCTCTAGTACTTGTAAGATTTAAAACAGAAATATGGGGCGCATGCAATAGATTATTGATACATGAAGTGTTTATCCAAGTCACAAATAATTTGCTCTGAAAATGATATGAAATGTTGTGTGAGGTTTCTCAACAACAGCTACTCTCTACGCTCCTCTATTGCATGCTAACTACATATGTTTTTTTCCTTATTAAGTTGTAATGTACTGTGCCTTTTATTGGCACATGCTCATTTTGTTTTGATTTCTGTTACTTTGTCTAGTTTGTCTATTCTTAGTGGTAACTAGATTTTTTTGCGAAGTTACTCCTTACTCAGCACTATTTATTTAGTTCAGTTTCTATGAAATTGTAGCCACAGAAATTTATGTTATTTTTTATAATGATGATTACAGGCAGTGCAGTTAATGCGGTACTGTATTATTATGGAACAATTATTGTGTAATACTTGTAACCAGCTTTAATTAAAAATTATCTGATCATGTTTGTCTTTAAGTGAATGTACAAAAAATTCTGTTTATAAATTTAACTTAAAACTATCATAATACATTTTGTTTATTAAAAACACTTGTGTGTTTTAAAACTTTATGTTGGATAGTACTGTTCTGTACTGGCTCAATACTGCCTTAAATGTAATACTATTTGGTAGCATCAAGTAGCCACAACTCTATGCTGGTCTATAACCTCTAGGCACGACTTTCCCTCGACCTTGTTGAATCTTCACATCATGGTGTAGACGTTGGCCAAACCTTAGAGTTTTTCTATCTTTCTAATATGTCGTAATCCGACTTGATTCCTGTCACACGGTTTCACCTGTTTGCTATGTTGAAATAATCCAGTAACTATAGAGGAATTTGGCTACATTTTGTGCTCGTCCCTGTACCGTCATCGCAGACTTGGGCGAGATGGAAATGTAACCAACTATTTGTGGTGGCAAGAGTATCCCCATGCAGGATAGCCACGCAAGTACAGCTTATTTATTTGTTTGTTGTCTTCTTGTCCCAGTAACTGACTTTTGGTTCTAATTAGATTATAATCTTTGCAAAATTTAAAATCGTAAACGATATTTTGTTAAAATATAAAATTAAAAATGTTATTTCATTAATATAATAATTGGGAATCCCCTATTTTAATAATTTTACTACTGTATGATATTGTGACGCTTTGGCCACCATGACCCCGTTTATAATTTTTATTTTCCTTTTAAAAATTGGCAGTTAATAAATTTTGTTAATAATTGCTTGTTTGTTTCCTGTGGTTGGGATTAATTACCAGCCGGTCCGTGTATATTACCATCAGGTCTCTGAGCTACCAAACCGTGTGCTTTGTGGCTACTGAATATGTACATTGTGTTATGTTTCTCCGGTGCATCGAGGTCGCCCGGTAAAGCAAGTGTATGCCCGGCCTATTACTGCAGTGATGTTCTTGTTTATGAAGCAGAATACAAGAATAAGTTATTTAGAACAATTGCTTAAATATAATTATAATTAAAATGAGTTCAAACATGACGCAAAGCAAATAAAATTGAACCATAAATTTACTACTTCCTAACGTTCATTAGCATTTAAAGTTAACTTTTCGTTTAAGGATTTTAATTATTTTTAGTATGTCCAATTAATATGTAGTATCTTGCAGTATAAATCCTCACATTTGATTAGCTTGGAATAATTAAGTACATAGTATTACTATAAAAAATTGAAATTATACTATGATAAGAAACAAAGTAGCCTATGGGCTACGTGTCAGTGCACATCACAATATTCTTAAGCCATTTTACTATTTAATTTATATCTGATGTCTACGTACACAAAATATTCAATGTGTTAAGATTTTTTTATTTTGTCTTTGTTTCTATGAGAGTATTAAAAGAAAACACAGTATTTTCAGAATTTTTATTAAAAATTGTTTTACTAGACCAAACTCATCTTATTAATTTAAAATTCATAGGGTATTAAAATAATTGTTTTTGTGTTGTTTTAAACTTTTTTTTTTTCTCTAATGTGAAGTGTTGGGGAGAGAAGGCTCTGACCTTGGTGAGGAGCACTGGTCAACACCTTAGTATCCACGTTAGTACCGTCTCCCCCTTCCTTTGCTTGACTGATCTGGAGCTGTCTTGATTGGTTTTTTAAACTGTTGGTTTACCCTTCCTGGACCTCCTAGGTTGGCTGGTAAAGTGTGGGGGAATTCGCTATAAAATCTTGTAGTACAGTACATCATAGTAATAGAGTTTGGTTTTTTTTAGGTGGCATATAGTTTTCTCTTTGGCTCTAGCTGTTAATGCTACTCTATGGAAATAATAGCTATAGAACTTTTGAATTAATAAGCGTACCTGAACACTGATGAGCTCTAGAAATTCTGTTTTACTTTTCAATTATTTTAGAGCTTTGCTATTACTACCACATATTTTAATATGAAGCTAGGAGGTTAAGGTAATATTTTGCATTGGATTATGACAGTAGTTAGTTAAAAGCCTAATCAATTACAGTATTGTAAGAATATAACTATTGTATCTAGGTATGATTTGTTTGTTTTTTATTTTATTTTACTTCTGTGCATTCTGTTTGATCCCAGAACTGGGATATGGAGCATGTCACTTACAACAGGTGCAGAACAACAAACACGGTACTATTATTAATGGAAATCTATACATGGTAGATATAAGATGCATTATAGAAGATATAGAATACCTTAGAGCACTAACATATATATGTATTCTACATATATCAGGCTGCATTTGCTTTCTGTTTTCCTGAACATAATTACGGTACAAACAGTGAGTAAATATATAATTATATATAAAGATATGACAACTACAATTATTTGTAAGTTTGTATGGTTCAGATATTCATTAACGGTATAGGCCTAGAATGTGTAGGTATGAAGGAATGCTTTAAATTTTCTTTTGAACAATTTGCTATTCTTAAAACAGATGGTGTTCAGTTCCGTAGGCAAGTTATTATATAGTTTTACAGCTGTCCATTCAATGTACGTGTTTATTTATAGTGAATAGTGTGTAGGACACAGTATGGGGACAGATGATCATTGATTGGAACAAATGTTGATACCCAATACCACAATTTACAGCATTACTCAAAGACTAACAGAAATTAAAGCTACAGTAAAACCCTCTTAAGAAGTTTCCCATTTAAGAAGTTTCCTGCTTAATAAGCATAATAATTTTTCACTTGTCTGTATGTAAATGTATAATTTGACCCTTTTAAGAAGTTTTCCTGGTTAATAAGCATTATTTTTGCTTGTGCCAACACAAATGTCTTAACAGGGTTTTACTGTACATAAAACACTAGTTTCAAATTGAATTTTGTTATTAATTGGATACTTTGATTTGTCGTGAGGTAATTAGGGTAGCTGGAAAACAAAAACTAATATCCTAGAATGTAAAACTAAATAGCATCCTGTAATCGTTGAAATTTACTTTATGTCTATATTGTTCAAATAAATTGTCTAGTTCCGAAATTATTAAATAAGAGAATGCTTAAGTTCCTAGACTTCAATTAAATTGTAAACTTGAAAATGCTGAAAACTATTCTCAGGGTTTAGTTGAGTATTACAAAAATGTCTTAAAAAACTTTAGTCACTTGCTTAAAAGACTTGTAAACTTGTACTCTTTAAGACTTCTGGGTGCAGGTTATCCGGTATTTAACAAATTATTCAGTAAATTACTGAATTTAAGTGTTCAAAATATTTAATTTCTGTTTCTTGTAACACTGGTTAAACTCATATTGTAACTCTGCGTGGAATAAATTGGTGCCAAAGTACTAAAAAATTGTGAAACTGGCCAAAATGGTGTGAAACGACATCCTCTTCTTTTCTTCAAGTTCACACCAAAATTAATATTTCAATGCCCTACAGCTTGGTCCTTTTCTACCATGTCCGGCTGTCCTGGTGGCTATAATAACTATCCTCAACTTAGGATGTGCCCTTCATTTTTAGATTTAAATAGGGCATAAAATATTACACGTCCACGCTTTGAAAAAGCCACCAAAAATCTCCATGTCACCCATTATTGCAAGGACTACAAAAGTCCTATCTCAAACCCACAATTTATGATGCAAAAATACATTAAATACCATAAGTAAGCAAAATTACTGTGAAACCAATTCACAAATATTAAATATTAATCAGCATTTAAAAAATGTTGCATAAATCATAATTATTTTTTTGAATAAAACCATTTAATTGTATTTTACAATTTATCTGTGTAGAATAACCATATTGTCAAATTTAGTGGATTACGTCTGGGCTTTAATAATTAGGTTAAAGTTGTTCCAAATGCTTTTAAAACTCGTTAAAAAGTATAAAATTATGTTTCTAGTTAAAATGTGTTTCTGCGATGTTTGAAAGGAATTAAAATTATAGTTAATACAACTCACATAAGTACTTTACTTCATATATCACCGTAGTTATAATTTTTTAAAAAATTGTGTTAGGTAAACAGTATTCTTTGGAAGTACCTAATACTGTATTGGATAAGTGTTTGTTTTGGCGTACACCGTAACCGTAGAAAACATATAAGAAGCATTGGATTTTCGCAAATAAGTTTTAATTACATATTTAAGTTCAGGAATAATTTTTATAGATGTTGAAGGTGTTGAAATGTGTGTTTTATAATACATTTTAGCAATAAAATTTTTCATTCAGAAATTTAGATGTGCATTATACTACGCGTATGTAATAACCTTTACTGCTTTCCTGCTGATACTCTGTTTCATATAAGTATGGATAAATTTGAATGCCACTTGTGGGCAGTTAATTTTTAGAATTTTTGATTTGTTGCACAATGCATGAAATTTTTAGCTTTAAAATGAACCCAAGCTGTCCATTCCAGCATTTGAACTGCAAAGTTTGACTTGTGTAGAGTCACAAATCACAAAATATTACAAATTATTGCCCATAAGTTGCTGTCAAATTTACTAAATTTACATGAAACAGAGTATACCTGAAAATTATTAACTAGCATTTCTTCGACAGTGAAACCGTTGACAGAACTGTTACGTATATTATGTAGAGTGGTCGAATGTTTGTTTGGCTTGTCACAGTACCAATGTTTGATTGCAGGTGGCCTGTTATAGATAAGGTGTATGCTCAGTGGAAAGATCACTCATCACCGGCCCCTTATGAACATTATTCACCTCGACAAGTAACAGTAAGTAAATTTGATGGGGCCTATCGTACAAACAAGTGCACTTTCTCGACAGCTCTGCTGTACCTTGCCATTTAGCTTTCATGGTTTACGTGCTGCCAACATTGATGAAGCTTTATTTGCTTATTTGTTACGATCATACATTTATTAGTGACAATGACATATTGAATTTGTTCCAGAATTGGCAGTTTTTAGTTGTCAAGAATGTGCACTCGTTTGAGGGACTGACTGTATTTACAGGAAAAGTTACTGATCTGTTTGCTGTTGTTTTATCACTTACGAGAAGTGTAATTGCAAAATTGTTTGTTCTTGAATGTTTAATTTTTTAATTTCTTGTGAGACAGCCGCTTGTTTACTAACGTTCCATTAAGGCCTGCTACCAATGTGTTTTACGGTGTTTTCTTGCTGTCACCAAGATAAGCAGCAGCTGCACTCACTGTACTAAATGTAACTATGTAGAACTCTGAATGATTGCCACAGAATTTTTCACGACAACATCTTAACTCCTTTAATTCTTAGAAAGGAACAGATGTGAGTGTTTTGAGTCTGCTCATTCCATCCTGACATGTATCATTTATGACAGTACCTTTTTCTGAAACTCTTGTAGTTGTTGATGATCCTAAAATTTGCAGCAGAAGATTAATTTAAGATTTTAAGACGTCACATTGTACTACATTGGGAGAAAATTTTAGGAAGCAAAACCTATATTCTCGCTTCAAGTCATGTGTGTTGCAGCTGTTCCAATTCACAAGGAATGTTCTAGACAGTTTTTGCACACTTGATGTCAGGCTTCAGTTTTCTGCCACACCCAGCTGTTCCTTGGTATCAGTATTCAAAGTAAAGTGGAGAGAAGCTGTGTTAATGTGGCCTACCTGTGACATTTCTGAACAGCGGCACTTGTGTAACGTTGCCAAGACCATACACAAATGGATCGTCATGTGCTCTCCCCTTTTGAATATGAATTGGTAGGCTAACAGTTGCTGTTGTGATGCAAAGCCTGATTATATTCTCTGTGTTGTCTAGTGACTCTATATAACGATAATACATAATGATAATAAATAAATTATAATAAATTATTAAACTGCTCTAAGTTATGAATAATCATAAATACATTTTATGCTGCTAGTGTTGTGCTACGTACAGAGAGACAGAAGTACATAGTAAAAAAATGATGTAATGGGCACTTTCGAAACTTACAGATTCAAACACATATTACAATTTGCCGTAATGATGCATTACGAAAGAAGCCATCTTAAAGATACAATCAACTACTGGAATAAAAAAATTGGAAGTTGCTGTAGTATTTCTTGGTTTATTCAAAGCAAAATTGAAGACATTAAAGTGCCAAAAGAAAAGATGTGTTACATATTCTACACCCTTCCATACAAAATGTAATTTCATAAGTTATACAGGGCTGTCAATGTTGAAATTTGGTGCCTTTAATTAGAACTTTGGTGCAGCACTGGAAATGAAGAAATTAGTTACGTTGTACCGAAAGTTTTCTGAATTTAAAAGTTTTGAAAAGTTAAGATAAAAATCATGCATCAGCTACCAAATTAGGGCGGCAGAGTTACAAAATCTTAAAATGATCATTAGGTTATCAGACTTGACCAGTTTACATAAAAAAATAAATCAAAGTTTTTTTTTTTTTCCGTGGTAGGGTTCTGAGGATGCATATAAAAGTACTAGTTGTTGACAGCTAGCTTACGATATTCTTGTGAGATAGACTCAGTAGTCGGGAGATGCGACACGCATCAGTCATGGCGCCAGGCATGCTACGTCCTTCGGGAAGCTAAACAAGTGCTCAGCACTTATATAATCTAGACACACGCCGTATTGGGCCCTCGCTCCCTACCACTATCTCTAGCTACTTTGTCCATTTTATCTGTAACTAGACTATATTGTGTCTGTCTTGATATCTGCAGTAGTTTATTTTGCCAAAGGCACAAGAACCGAGTAACCTTCAAATGGACTCTTTTCTTACAACCAAAGAGATAAAACAACATGAATTTATTAAAATTGTGCTTTCAAAATGCAACCAAGTAAACATTAAAATTTCTTTAAGCATTAGAAAATGGAAAGGTATTTTCACCTTGCACAACACACAAACAAAATGAAAGTTAGCTGACTACAGGGGCATGCCAAAATTTATACATTTAATTATAATATTATAATTTACATAAAATCTAATTTATAAAGTTATTTGAAACATTAGCAAATTTAGACAATCAATTCGAAACTACATTAAATTAATAATTCTGTAATAATATGACAGTTGACGAGAGTGAAGGTACCTTGGTGTTGTAGTGTTCAGAAGTGTCAAGAGAGTGGAGGATGGTTTGGTTCAACCTTTTGTTAACCCTATTTTCTACGTATTAGTGCATTCATGTGTACTGTGCATGTGTAGTTGAGCTGCGGCATGCGCTTGCAGTTGACGCTGCCAGAGACCTTTATTTGGTGTACAGAAATCTTCAGTGCATCGGCATATCTGTTCATTATCTTAGGAACAGAACCAAATCATCTAATAGTGCATGTTAACTGTTTGTTTGAAATGACCACCCGGACATGTCTTGTGTCACATCGGAACATCTTTTATATCCATTTCTAGCTGCTATTTTAGTTTGAATGTAGATTGCTGGTCGTGACAATCTTCTGCGCGTAGTGTTTGTGAGCTGCGACATGAGGATAAGGTAGCCTTGGTCTTCGGCGTTGGTGTCGGTGGGGCGTAGTGTCTCGTCAGGTCATACTGCTCTCGTACAGCCTGGGTTCCACTTGCCAGGCATGTTAGCTTCTGAGCTGCGTGATGTTTGGAGTGCTGCTTGGTTTTTGTTTTGTTTCATGCTGAGTACTGCATGGATTTACCATCTCAAGAAAGATGATCTGCTCTTCAAGTTGAAGGCTGCGGGGTTTAATGCGGACAAGAGTGAGAACATGGAATCCCTACGGAAGAGGTTGATCATCCATCTGAATGAGAGAGGGTCAGATCTGGGGGTATTCCAAGGTAACATTTTTACCAGCAAGGAAAGTGAGCTGTTGGGACAGGTAAGTAACATTTGTAGGGGCAAGTTTAGCATTTCTGTTGTAGTGTTCGCTTGTTGACAGTGTGGCTGCTAGTTGCATTCGGTTAGTTCCTGTTGCTGCTGGTCTGTTCACTCATTGTGGAAGGAGTTGTAATTTGAAAAGTTGTTTGTTACAATGGTTCTGTTCTGGTAATCCTCACAACAAATATATTCAAAAGTTTCGCTACTTGAAATGTAGTACAGTAGTTGTGTTTGTATTCCACATTTTCCTTCATGATG
>PNEQ01004818.1:71052-92258 GCA_003012365.1 Medauroidea extradentata
ACGAACTCTGAAGAAACTGGGCGAGAGGCGCCCCTTATATACCCGAAGTTAGGGGGTCTGGGAGGGAATAAGTCCCGTTAGGTGGGTGGTAAGATGGCGGCGCATGCGTGGCCGTCGGCTGTAGAGCAGGCGGGCCACCTCAACACTCACATATTTCTCACACAACAAAATCTCTACTTCCACAAAATTAATACTTTACTGTCAGGTCCCACTAAAAAATAACGATGCCGTAAAAATAGTAATAATACACAATACATACAATTTCACTACACTCAATTTACATTTCAATATTTACGTTATTTACGTTTTTCTCAAGTTGCATGAAAGCATGGCCATCTTAAAGTTCGTTCGTTTGTTTACATACAGCGTGAAAACATTTATACAACAAAAAAACATGTGGTTTCCATTCTGGATTATTTTACAATGCAAGGTAACCTGTATAGACTAGTATTTACATATAATAGGCATCGGAAAAATTATGTACACACAATAGCGTTGTGCGGACCTGAGGGCAGCGTGCCTGCTTAGGCCTAACCTCAAAAGGGACAAGCTCGGGGGGCGAGCGCAAAAGACGTAATAGAATCGGCGGGGCGTCAAACTCGTTTTTGCATACTTTAGGTTGTTATCAAGTATTAGTGTATTTTTTATTTGTAAGAGCTTTGTAAGGGCTTGTAGTTGGGATCAAGACGGTAATATTTTACTTATGTACGCTAACATAACAGTTTCCCCATGACAAATAAGACATAAGTGTGGTTCACAATATGAATCACAAAACTGCTTTGTTTATTCAGCATTAGCAGCTTACTACCGCCAAAGAGTGTAGACGCTGCATCTTGAGGATTTTTTGTTACGCACCTACCACAGCAGGTGGTTCTTGCATCGTTGTGTTGATGAGCCCGACATCTAAAGAGCATGGCCTTACCTGATGAAGCCAGGGTCAGTAGGGAAGAGTACTTGCATGTTCGTCCTACTTGACATTGCTAGACTAACTTCCTGTGCGGCCACATCAATGTATTGATTCATGAGACACTTATAATGTCAGAGGAAGACCTGCTTACGTGAGTTATGGCTGTGGCAATTCTTAGACTTACAGAATAGATGACAGCGTGTATTAGAACATGGTTAGAGTTGCGGATCTTAGATCCAGAAGAAAAGCAACGTACTGTACAGTAGTATGTAACAGACGTGGGATTGGTCAACATGTGATATGGTGATGTTTTGTTTGTCCCGGGAAACACTGTGTTTCCGCACATACCGTAAGTTCCTACGCACAAATGTAATCCATTTGGTCCACACTACAAGCCCTTACAGTGTATAATGGGAATTTCGGACACAACCTTTCTTAATTTCTTTGAATTTACAGTCACATTCTTGTGAAAATGATAGGTTTGAATTAACATGTACAGCAAACCCTCGATCTAACGACATCGCACTGTGCCAGGAAATATTGTCGTTAGGTCGCAGATGTCGTTAGTCCCGAGGTAACTAAATCCCCCCCCCCCCCCCCAAAAAAATTTTTAAGTGTTTTTTTTTTCCCCTAATATTTATGTAGAAAAATTACTGATTTAAAAAAAATTTTAATTGAAATTATATTTTGGTATGATGGAAAGGTGTCTTCCAAATAAAATGGTATTTGGGCCACAATCCCCTACCGTGACGCACGTGGCAGAGTGGCGCGCTCGGTTCGGTCTGGTTGTGTAGGATGGGGGAGGGGAGTGGCCGGGCCCGCTGGCCTTGGCTTGCCTCCGAGCAGCTCGTGCGCTCGTGATTCATCCTGCTTGTCTCGCGCGACCTCGAAAGAACAACTCGTATTATTTACATTAATGTATACGGCAACGATTTTTAAACCTTTCAGTACAGCCATTGAGTCTTTCTTTTTTATTGCACAAGAACTGACGCCATTATAAGCATTTACGCGATACTAATAAAAGTGTGTATTAAAGAACAAACATTTTTTTAAAAAATGTGAGTATCAGAATGCCTATTATGAACGCGAATTTAGAACCACTGAAAAGGGCAAAAAACTGACTTTTCAAGGTGCTGTTACGTATACAATAATGACTGAATTACTTGTTGCCAAAAGTTATAGGCCTATTGGAAGAATACGAAACTCTGCACAACGCACCAGTTTAATGCTCTGTACTGCGAATAGAGATGAAATGGCTCTCGGTGCGCTCATATTGCTCCACTGTCGAGTGAGCATAAAACAAAAACCTTATCAGCCCACATGCCGCACACGGAGACGGGACTGTTGTGTTTGCGTCGTAGGCCACATGACGAGTGATAAATAATACAGCGGAAGTTGTCAAGTTCAAGCCGAGCTCAATTCTGCAGCTAGAGAAAAAAGATGAGATAACGCTGGATTTTTTTCTTTTACGGACTGCTGGTCCTCTTTTTTTTTCTTGCAGTGCTGTCATGAGAACGGGAAAAAACGTGTCTCTTCAACCCCCATCCCCCTGGGCTATCACAAGACACAGAAACATGGGAGAGAGTCGCCGAGTGGGAGGGGAAAAACAAACATGTGGCTGTGCTTTGTGGCGAGACAGGATGCTAGTTGCACGCGACCGTAAGACAGTCGGCAGTTCATGCGCACGCACGCAAGCACAATCTGGCTTGTTCGTGAGGGAGAGGGGAGTGAATGTTTATTGGCTGGAGTGGACAGTCAGGAAGGATTGTATCTATGTTTAGCGGCGTGTTTCTTACAGCACAGCACTCACAAAGGAAATTGTAACACAGACAATTTTCCACGGCTCCTCAAAAAAGGTTTTGTAAATTACCATTGCTATGCCACGTCGCGTATCGAACTGCATAGCTGAGATAAGGACACGTGGAGGAGTGTGACAGGGAAGTTCAGGTAGGAGGGTGCGTGGAGAAGTGAGGGGGAGCATTAGGAGGTAAGGCAGCATTAGTCATCACGTCTCACATGTTGGTGTTGCGCGGGCGGCCTACTCACCCGGCACGCGCTTCAACTATATTCCAGCCGAAGTTTGTAGCATTTTAAAACAGTTTTTTTTTTTTGTTTCACAGCTGCATATTACTAATTTATGTTAATTGCATTATGTTATTGTTTAATTGTACACATAATTATTTTTAATTAACGTTTTACTGCAATTTTTTTTCACTTTGCTTAACTTTGATAAATTTTTAAAATAGTAATTTTTTCCACGGTTCCTGGAAATTATGTCGTTAGATTGCCGATGTCGTTAGATCGGGGGTTTACTGTATGAAGTTTCTTTGAGACTTAATGTTAACCATATATTCTGTGTAAAATGATATTCTGGAGGTTTTCTACAATTTTTTTTGGCACAGCATAAAGCACAATTGATTGGTATGGACACCCTGTAGCAAGTGCCAAGTTTTTCTGTTGTGGTTTTTTACAAGAAAGCACGTGAATGCTGTTGTACATCCAGTCCAGCCACCATCCACGGTGCCAACAGAGTTGAGTACTATAGGATGCTGGTGGGATGATGTGTTTCTGACTGATCACATTTTGGTGTGTGTAGCTCCCAATCTGGCAACACTGGCATTAGTTCGCAGGATAAACACTCAGGTGTTGGTGCTCAGGCTGGTGTAGCATAGTGGGGCCGTTATACTGGTATATAAGAGCTAGAAAGCTTGTTGTAGATCATTGTTCCACCTTCAGTTGCGACCTATGATCAGCGGTTTATTGAGGGTGATCATGTATTCTGTGACGTGCTGTGTGTTATCCCAGAGCTGCAGAAACTGTTGGTAGCGGGGTGGCTGTGCACTGGCAGTGACCTGCACCTTCTCTGCCTGTGGGTGATTCCCTTCAGTGTTTTAGGATTTATGCAGTGGCCCGGCTACTCTTCTTCCATCCAACGTGACAAAGTGACATTCCTTAGTCAGCACTCAACGCACAGTAATTGTCATAAATATTGTCCTTGTTTTGGCACACACTTG
The DNA here is from genome assembly GCA_003012365.1 of Medauroidea extradentata. Classification (NCBI taxonomy): domain Eukaryota; kingdom Metazoa; phylum Arthropoda; class Insecta; order Phasmatodea; family Phasmatidae; genus Medauroidea; species Medauroidea extradentata. The sequence continues at coordinate 74,974 of PNEQ01004818.1, forward strand.
CCAAAAATCCAAAAATGTCATATTGTAACTTTGATCTTAAAATTTCCGCATTTTCTATAGGTTCGAAACGTGCGTCGGATGATATATTTGTTTCATCATTTGCACCATTATAAAGGGTTTAAAAAATTTGAAAACAAATACTTTGTACTTACACTGTTTTCGTGCATCATTAAATATATCACATAACTTCAAAATTAATGGCAAAATAGTATAAAAAATTTTATGGTGTGTAACTTCATACATCTGGACGCCAACAAAAAATCAGAAGACTAAAAAAAAAATTTTCTTTGTTAAATGTATAGCAAAAAATTTTCTTACCTTATGTATGTTTCATTACAGAACGAAACATTAAAAAGGTGGTCAGTGAAATACCTTTTTATTTTTGAAGTTAGATGGAGGTCGAAAGCAAGAAAGTTGTTCATAGTGAGTTGAATTTATCATTACACTTTCTCCATTAAACAGCTGGATCATTCGACAACCTTCTCACAGCTCAAATTCTTCTAGATAGTCAACTAAGTCAAAAGACATCCTATTCACAGAGACGATGCAAGCTAATATTACAGCAACATACCGTATTTACTTGATTGTAGGCCGACACCGAATGTAAGCTGACCCCATAACTTTCAAAACTTCGGAAAAAATTAAAAATATGACACCAATTATAAGCAGAATTTTGATGGTCCCCGCGCTCGGAATGATAAGGACAGAGTTTTACGGCCCTTTAACCTCTCAGGTCTTCAGAACAGATGATGATTTTCTTCCCGCCATTTGACGCGAAGTACGTAGGTAAACAAGTGGGAGCCGGGCGGGCAAGACACGTCATGTGAGATGCGAGGAGTGCTGGCTTGGTGCTGTAGTTCGACACGACACTCGGCACGTCCTGGCGCAGTAGGCAGACTGGCAGCCGGCCGGCAAAGCGTAAGGAAGCTGTAGCCGTACCCGCTCCCAAACACTTTTTTTTTTTTTTAAATAATGTGTGGGTGGTAGATAGGTAAATACAGAATTAGGCCTTTAATGGAACCGTGAATTTATTATGTGAATGAGCTGGCATAAAAAATTACGTTAGTACTGGTATATTTGATGAGACGTTTCCTCTGCATATCTGATTACTTTTTTTTTTTTTAAACTCTGCTGTATATTATCTTCTCTTCATTTTGAAACTTACAACCACGTGTTACGTAAGTAGGTACATGCAGGAAATACAGCTGTAGCGTAGCGGACCTGCGGCACGTGTGTACCGCAGGACGCCTTGTGAGTACACTGCCAGATCAGCACGCTCGCTCCAGCCCAAGGGCCGGCCGGCGCGGTGATGTCACCTGTCGTCCGGCTGTAATATTGCTAGGGATCACACTCAGTCTAGTAAAAACTGCACATTTTTATGTATTAGGTTCACGTTTACGTCCTTATCGGTACTGATGTAAGTGTACTGCCTGTTTTATAAACGTATTTATTTATATTTGGTCGAAACTGTATGTAAAATGGTTGAACCTGATTGTAAGCCGAGTCTGGATTTTCGACTGTCCAAAACGGTAAAAAAAGGTCGCTTACAATTGAGTAAATACTGTACCTTGATACCTTGAAGAGTTGCCTTGGTGGCAACTCTAGCAAAGGGCACGAAAATCAAATGAATGGAGAAGAACCAATTATGCACACTTGATGGAGGACACGAGAGAGAGAAAGAGAGAAAGAGAGAGAGAGAAAATGAAGGAAACTGCCTACTTAGCATTTCCAATCCAAAACAATCACAACCTGAATTTTTTGTAGTATAATCATAGTAAAACGAATTGAAAAAAATATTGAAACACAAATGTCTAGTATCAGCTCTCATTTAAGCTTAAATAATAAGTGTCACAATAGTAGTGAAGATGAGGGATCGTACTTTAACTTGACATCCAGGTAAATGTCTGAACTCTTTTTGTTTTATAAAACTCCTATCTTTACTGTAATTTGAGTAAAAAGTGACAAAAACCACCATATTTTCCAATTTCTACACAACATTTAGTTTTTCATCATCAATTTCATAATCATCAACATTATTCCAACCACATTCTCGTCTTCAGACAGACGCTACTCATATGGACGAAATTTCATGTTTTGTCGGGAGTAGCTATAATGATAATAGGTAGTCTGTGTGATAACCAGAACTTCATAATGCGGCTGCAATCTGGCAACAGAACGTGCCATAAGCCCTATACTGCTATCTAAGATTGTGATGCTCTATAGAAGGTGGCAGGTGAATTCGTCAGACCAAAAGTCATGACTTTGAACTGTAGAATTTCTCTACAGGATGCTGTAAAGGCAGTGAACTTGCAGTGCTATTACCACTGCAGAATGTGTTTCTTTGTATGAATGTTTTAAATGCTAGCCTACATTTATTCTTGAGTGATGTAAGAATTTCCCTTTTTGACAGTTGTGTTGGCCAGATTTTTTGTAGTCTATCTCACGAAAGAGTGCAATTCCACTGTGTTGCAGACATAGTTTTCTTTGTCTAGTTTATTAAATTAGGTTACTAAGGTTTTCGAAATACCAGCATGATTTTACATTCACTTGCTTAATCAGCTGACTAATAAATTGTGGTATTAAAACCCTGTTAAGGCATTTGTGTTGGGGCAAGCAAAAATAATGCTTATTAACCAGGAAAACATCTTAAAAATGTCAAATTACAACGTACATATAGATGAGTGAAAAATTATTGTACTTAATAAGCAGGAAACTTCTTAAATGGGAAACTTTTTATGAGGGTTTTGCTATAACTAAAATATTTTCCTTCAATCTGGAAGTGTGATTTCCGAGCTGTCAAAAAAGTTGCACTCTGCAGGAAAAACCACACAGCTTTTTCATTATAAAGAAACATGTTTTGCTCTGCCGCAGGTGATGTCTGCACATACTCATGATAAAAATGTCAACATGATAATATTGTTTCATTTTAAGATATTGCACCGTTAGCAGTGTGTGTTAGTGCGGAAACCACCTGTAATTTAGGGAAATACTGCTTTTTTTTTTTTTTTTTTTTACTTGTAAACCAGCATGTGAAGGTACCTGCAATAATATCTTCACTTCACTTGTGGGTGATGTAAGCAGTGTAAAATTTGGCATTATGAGAGCTGAATGTTGATTTGTTTGGTTTCAGGTTGAGATCAAACAAGAGGTTGAAGACCCAAGTGAAGCTGAAATTGATACTGAAATAAAACCGTGCATTGTTAACCTTTCATGGAACAACATTCTTGCGAAGAACGATAGTAAAGTGAGTTTAGCTTAAATTTTTTCATACTGAAAATTTTACAAGTATAATCGATTTAATAATTTTATGTTTTTACATTGGCTACTTTGACTTTTTTGTTTAAAGGAATATCTCAAAATAATACGAAAGCAGATGGAGGCAAATATTGAGAAGAACGTTACCCAGGGTCCTAGACAACCTGAAATTTCGCCAACGAGGAAGCAGAGTACAGCTGGACGGAAGAGAAGTCCAGCAGCGAATAAGGGAAGGCCAACGGTCAATAAGGGAAGGCCAGTTCTGAATAAGGCAAGTCCGGCAGTAAGGAAGGAAAGTAAGAAGTTGAAGGCAAGTCCTTCAGTAAGGAGTTTAAATCGAAATGCAAGTCCAGTAGTAAAGAGATTAGGTCAAAATTCAAGTCCAGCAAAAAGAAGATTAGGTCAAAATTCAAGTCTAGCAGTGAGGAAAGTAAGTCAGAATCCAAGTATAACAGTAAAGGGCTCAAGTCCAAATGCAAGTCCAGCAGCAAGGAGAGCAAGTCAGAATGCAAGTGCAGTAGCAAGGAGATCAAGTCAGAATGCAAGTCCAGCCGCAAGGAGACCAAGTCAGAATGCAAGTCCAGCTGCAAGGAGACCAAGTCAGAATGCAAGTCCAGCCGCAAGGAGATCAAGTCAGAATGCAAGTGCAGTAGTACGGAGAGCAAGTCAGAATGCAAGTCCAGCAGCAAGGAGAGCAAGTCAGAATGCAAGTCCAGCAGTAAGGAGAGCAAGTCAAAATGCTAGTCCAGCAGTAAGAAAGGAAATTTCAGCAGCAAGGAAAGTAAGTCCTGGAGTAAGACAAACAGGTCACCCAGCAAGGAAGGTAGGTCCTGCAGTAAAGCGAGGAAAGAAAGTTTTTGAAGTAAAGCCGGACACTCTTGGTGCAAGCAACACTAGTCAGTCAGTAAAATTAGGAGGAAATGTGTCAAAAATATTGCCTTCACCTGAACAGTCAGGAATGTATGATCAGGATACATCGAGAACTGTACATTCTGAAGAAGAAGTAGATAATAAACCAGTTGGTGTTGATGAAATGAAGTTAGGTGGCCCAGTTCTCTGTGTGAACTTAGGGAAGCCAGTTGTTCAGGGGGTACACTTTCAAACTTCTAGAACAACGCCAGTAGCTAAACCTACTTTCAGAAGGAAGTTTGGAGCTTCAAGATACAGACACCAACGAGGTAGTTTATCTCAAAGAAGCTCTAGAATGTCTCCTACTCAAGATAATCATAGAATTCCGACCATCAGGGTGAAACCACACAGTATGTTAACGTCCGCTGCTGGCTCTCCACAACCTGATCCAGGCGAACAGCTCCTCGAGAAGTGGCAAGGAGCATCGCAGATGACATTTGGCAGTATTGACGACAACAGTGAAATGGCAGAGAAGATGGAGAGTCAGACTACTGATGACAGTACCAGGAACAGCAGTGAAATGTTCCCAGATAACATACATACCGAGACAACTGACGACGATAATGATGACAGTCGTGATATGTTTCAAGAGTACTCTGCCAGTTCGACCACTGACGAGACTGAGAATAATGAAACTAATGCAGACCTTGACCAGGAAAGGGATTTTGAAACTGAGCCAGCTCCGAAAAAATTTATTTTTGAAGGTTCAGAGTCAAAACAACCGGTCGTAGTGGAAAAGAGACAACCGAAACAAAGGGCGAGAAGAGGAGGTTTTGTAGCACCGGTGAGAAGAACTGAAAGAGTCCCTGTGAAGAAGAAGTTTCTTGGCGACTTTGAAGATCCGACTACACGAGGCAGAAGATCTTCTCTTGTGAGAACAGCTGCAAGCGAAACTCCGACACCACCGCCTTCACTACCCCCTACACCATCTCCTGTGGACAGACCTTCGGTTGTGCATGTGACTGCTTCACCTGCACCAGTGAAAAATAATGTCTCGGTGCCAACAAAACCAACAGTACAAGTGAAAACTCCTTCATTTGTGCCAATGACTGCTTCACCTGCACCAGTAAAAACTACATTGCCAGTGAAACAAAAAGCATCTGCGAAAACTCCACCGTTACCGTTGAAACCTGCAGCACCAATTAAAACTTCGTCAGTGCCAGTGAAGTCGTCATCTTTAGTGAAAATACCGTCCTTGACAACAGTCAGACCAACAGCAGTGTCGAAGGCTCCATCGACTCCGGTTAGAGTGACAGATACCCCAGAAAAGGCTTCAGCACTGGTAAGTACAGTTTTATGAATCAACTTTCTTTTTAAAGTGTACGCTAGGTAGCATTGTTTTGAAATTATGTACTTTTGGACAAGAATATTCAACTAATGTTCTAGGCCAGCTTGTATACATGTAATGCAGTGACCTCCATCTTTACCAGAGTCTGCTCTTTGGAATGTGCTAGAGATACCACGTAGTAGATGACTCCCCCACTTCAGCCTTCCTGCCATTAAACTTGAGATGAGATTTTGATTCTTTAATACCTCTTCTACACTAATCGTACTTTGTGGTATCGAAAAGAATTGAGTATTGAAGCACATTTTAGCCTATACTTTTTCACAGTACATTAGTTTTAAAAATAATGCATGGCGGCATAAGATATGGAACCGTTACACCATACACATAGTAAATATTGCTGTTGCTTAAAAACTGTGATTGTGATGTAAAATATATTGGAGTAAATTATAATACATATCAGTAGTAAAAGACACAAGTTTCTAATACTGTAATTAACATACAGTAGTTGGATATGTAAAGTTTTGTAGTTTTTTAAATTTTAAACCCGGTCATGCTTTGTACTACTGTCTTTGCAGTAAAGGTAAATTGTAAAGGTGTATTATGGGGCACGTAATATATATTTTCACTTGCAGTCGTAATGTCGGCAAATCCAAAGGACATACGTAGTCATGAGCACAGCTAAGCCAGTTACATTAATTTTTTGTGCGACAAATGGTAAACAGCAGGAAATGCCTACAGCCAACAATTCTGTCCCTGTTATCGTATTTACATTTATGTATTCACAAATCATAAATACTCCCACTCATTACTATCGGAAGGCACAATAACTCAAGTACTGTGTACGTCAACTATCAAAAAACAGTGTGGTGTTTTCCTGACAAACTTGCCATAGACTATCTACAAGGGTGATATTGTGCATCGGATATTTGTGTTAACATAAATGTTACCATTTTATTGAAACTCGTGGTGACCATTGAAGTGACGAATAATACCAACACCAGTGCAAATAATGTATTGTTTATGTTACAATTCTAAGGTACAAGCGAAAGGGTGCATATTCTTTGTCGATGACTAACAATATTTGCAGTATAAAAACCACGTTTGTATTTATGTGTGTTCTGTTGAAGTAAAATAGAAACAACCAGACTCGTAGTTCTGTACGCTGTTTATTTCTTTTTCTCATTTATAATGAAGGCATTAATAAGACTTTACAACAAGTTTGAATATTTTTTTTAGGAACATAGGTATTTCTCGGTGAAATCAAAATGCATAGTGGAAAAAATTTTATTCGTTTCAAATTTACCTTATTTAATACATAAAACGGATTGAGCATTGAATGTATAATATCGTCCGACCTCACCTTCTTTCTGAGCATGCAAGATAACTGTGATGACAGGACATGTTGTACATTTCCTGCTGAGGTTCCCACACTGCCATTCCACCTGTACATGAGGTGAGATAACTGTGATGACAGGACATGAGGTACATTTCCTGCTGAGGTTCCCACACTGCCATTCCACCTGTACATGAGGCAAGATAACTGTGATGACAGGACATGTGGTACATTTCCTGCTGAGGTTCCCACACTGCCATTCCACCTGTACATGAGGTGAGATAACTGTGATGTCAGGACATGTGGTATATTTCCTGCTGAGGTTCCCACACTGCCATTCCACCTGTACATGAGGCGAGATAACTGTGATGACAGGACATGAGGTACATTTCCTGCTGAGTTTCCCACACTGCCATTCCACCTGTATATGAGGTGAGATAACTGTGATGGCAGGATATCTTATACATTTACTGCTGAGGTTCCCACACTGCCATTCCACCTGTACATGAGGCGAGATAACTGTGATGACAGGACATGTGGTACATTTCCTGCTGAGGTTCCCACACTGCCATTCCACCTGTACATGAGGTGAGATAACTGTGATGACAGGACATGAGGTACATTTCCTGCTGAGGTTCCCACACTGCCATTCCACCTGTACATGAGGTGAGATAACTGTGATGGCAGGATATCTTATACATTTACTGCTGAGGCTCCAAACTGCCATTCCACCTGTACATGAGGTGAAATATTAGGACACTTTCAGGAAAGGCCACTAGGCTACCAATTACAATTTAAAAAAATAGAGGGTTGCACAAATACTTATAGGTCGCACTTGCAGATAGAAAACACATACACACAGATGGACCAACACATTTCTTTTCCTGCGGAAGTGCGGTCACAACATTTTGCTGACTACATCGGCCTCATCAGATGACGAGTGGAGGCACACTGAAGTCTATTGTCCAGTGCGGCGGTGGTGGTTGGTAATCAGTGCACCTAGCGGCCAGAGGGCAAACAAAGGTGTGGCGGGAATTTTGAAGTACAAGTATGTTATCTGAGCTGGAGGCCAGGAGGCTGTCTGGATTTTGTAATATACTGGTGTGCCCATTCCCGGCGTCTTAATTCTGCCGTCTTGTTCAATTGAGGTAGGGCCCTCACCACTCTGGTGGTGTAACAGGAATCAAAGTTTGAATTGTGAAATGCTGCATGTGCAGCAACTGAAAATTCAGTACTTGATCTACCTCAGGATGTGCAAACTGACAAAACAATGCAGAATTCCTGTGTCCCCCTTTACATATACGGAACATCTAGTTGTACTGTGTGAGTAGTCAGCAACTAAAATATTTATCTGACATATTTTAAATACAAAACAAAATATCATTCACTGTCTAAAATTACACACTAATTTGTAGCTAGTCAAATACAGTAATACGTTATTGAAATATAACTTTGAAGTTGAATACAAATAGATTTAAGAACTTCTGTGATGTAAATGCCTTACACAGGGATTTCCAAAATTACCCCATAACAATACTGGGGTAGTTTTTCAATATAGGCTGTGGTTAATTTCCTTTCCCACTTGAACATCTACCAAGGCCTTGTGCTGTTCGAGGGCATGTACAACACCAAACAAATAAATAATGGGAGTCACTGTTGACTAGCAAGTTTTTTTGAGCGATTTTTTTTTTGACTGCCTTTGTATTCTTCAGTTGATACATCCTCAGCCTGTGTCATCTTTAAACATTCATCAGAATCTCTTTAGTCCTCACTAACATTGAGTGTGCCTGTCTGGGGTTAATGTTAGAGACATAGAGGGCTTTCAAAACACCCGCAGGTTCTTAAGAGGAGTCTTCGTCGGTGTCAAATTTCTGCCTTTAATACGTAGGAACAGTGGAGCCATAATAGCCAGTGTCCCACGCTTGACGAGAAGCATATCGCCTCTATTCATAGCGTGCCAAACTGGTGTGCAAGGTGTTCCTTGTAGTTTTTTTTCCTACGGGACTTAAAGCGGTGACTACAACATTTTATTTTTGAATAGTATGAGGTAAAGATCAGTGCATGCCTCTTGCTGTGCACTTTACGAATTCAGGTAATATTTTCGGAGTTACAGCAGTCTAAAAATACATTTTTAGCTATTTTTAGAGGCCCAAAAATCATGTGTCTAACTAGCAAGCTGAATTTTGAAAACACAGAAGCATAGTTTCTAGTGTGTGTTCTTTTTGTAGATAAACATAATATGAATAAGTTAAGCGGTTTCGCTGCAATGCTGTCCATGCGCCATTCGAGGATTCCTCTTAAGGGCCTTGCCTACCATGCGCTTAAAATGCATAGCAGCGTGTTCGTAAATACGTTTTTATGATGAAACTATTCCACATATGCCCTTTATGTCAATGTATGAAAAGAAAATACACTTCAAATTATGACTGAAGAGTTGTTTCAAAGCATCACTTTGATTAGAAAAATAATTTCGGAGACCCTCAAAATGGCTAAAAACACCTTTTTTCGACATGTTATATCCGTGTGAAACTACTCTAGAAACTTGCAATGGACTTTGCTTAAAACTTTCTACTGATAAAAAGATGGGGTTGTCACTGAAAGTGTCAGTCAGGCGAGTGATCTACGATACCACCAACACCGCACACCATTTCAGTGGTACCGCACCAAATGAATCGGTCAACATCGCCCTCAATCACACAAACACACGGACAGTAGAAGGGCATCTTAGGGTGGGTTTCTTTGTCGTAGAATTGTGGAGAAAGACAACTTAGGATGTTGGTAGAGGCCATGTCTGTGGCACAGTTAGCAGAAGCTTCAACTCAGTCTTGCAGGACCGTATCAGAGACCCTCCTTCAACCAGATGACCACCATTCACCATGTGTGTTTATGTATTTATTTACAAATATTGGGGACGGGAAACCATTTTTTGATTCCTCAATTTTTAAAAGTTAAGGTCATAAATGTTAGTATATGAACTCAGGACAATTTTGTTTATGTGAAAGTAATGGACTCCTTTTGTGCAAACTTTTGGGCTCAAAAAAATTTGGGCTGCACCCTAAATATATTTCATAAATGTTTTGGTTAAAAAAAGGTTTCCTTATTTTTAATTCTTGTAAAAATTAATGGCACAGTATGCATTTTCATCTTAAAAGTCTCAAATTGCATTCTCCTTTGACCTAAGTATTGAATAGTTAACTTTGTTGGTGTAGCTGTAAAAGACAAAACTCATGAGACACATTTCTTCCTCTGTAGTAAGCTACAATATTTCTTGTTCCATTTGTTGGTCTCTGCATTTTATACAGAAATGGTATACCAGTTTAGACAATGTGCCCTCTGTGGTGAGGTACATAGTGATGGTTTCCACTAGTTGCTTGCCATGGCTGGCACAGCATACAGAGCAGCGAGTGCTACTGACGTTGCAGGTAGCGAGTCCTCCGGCGCTGGACGAGCGGTGCTTCGTGTGCGACAAGCTGGCCCGCAGCGGTGTGTCTGTACACAGGCTGACTGGATCCAGCAAGATCCACATCCACGAGAAACTGGACAAGATTCTGGGCGTGGACAAGTTGACGTTGAAGCTGGAGGAGGATGGAGTGCTGTGTTCACGGTGCTCCTTGCTGCTTAACTACGTTGATCGCATCGAGGTGGAGCTCAGCATGCTGAACAAGGCCATCCTCAACTGCATGAGGCCCAAGTGTGTCGACAAGCGCACGGGCGCTCGGCCACAGTCAGGTGAGACTCTCCAGCCATCCTGCTCTCTCTACCTCCCAATTCTAAAGCTCAGCCTCCTCATGTGAACAATACTAGGAGTGTCAAACTCTTGGTTCAAAATTCTGTGTGATTCAAAGTTGTTCCTGCCGTAAAGTATCAACAGGATTGTACATGTTTTGCATTGTTTCAAAAGGTTTGTTGTAACTTTTTTTCCTTATTTGATGTTACCTAAAACAATTTGATGATTCTTATATACCATATTTACCCATGTACCACCTGCACATTTTTTCTTGAAAACAAAATTAAAAATTGGAGTGCGGGTCATACATAGAAAGAGGTTTTTGGATGAATAGAGCCTAGAAAAGTTGTGTTTATCCTACAGACTGTTGGGAGGATTTAATATACTAATGTAAAAATATGTACGAAACTCTTCAGTATCAGATTGTAGCCCGTAAATAAGTAATGCTGGCACTACAATCACCCAAGGCAGCAGTCATGCGTACAGGGTGACTGTTGGCCCGCTGGATGTGCCGAGCTTGTGGCGCGTAGGACAGTGCGGAGCGACGCCAAGCCAGCATACACCTAGATCCTTCTACTCACTCGCCTGGTCCGAGGAGCGAACATCTAGGTACTCGCAGTGTGGTGTGTGGCGGCGCAGAGAACCAAGCCTGAGATAGTTACACATTGCTCCGCCAGAAAGAGCCACTGTACATACAGAGAATGCCCTAAGTACCGACAACTGCCGACAGTGCAATACATGGTGCTGCCGCTGCAGATCATTTATAAGCCTCTCCTTTTCCTACGTGTTTAGCTCTCACAATCGCTGCTTTCAACACACGGAATGGTGCTGAGCACTATTTATTCTTTTGGAGGGTAATTTAATTCTTAAGACGTTGTCCATATATTTACAGTGAAACCCTTTTTAAGAAGTTTGCACTGAAGAAGTTTGTATAATTTCTACCACGTCTATGAATACAATAGTAATTTGACCCTTTTAAGAAGTTTTCCCTGGTTAGAAGTTAACATTTTTTAATCCCTTCAGAAATTTCTTAGCAGGGTTTTGCTGTAATTCATTCAATAGTTAATATTTTATTACTATATGTTTGAACAAAAGGGATTTCAGTTGGAATTGTTTAGTTACCAAATTCTTGAAAGTATGTTGAACACAGGGGGTGTGTTTCTTACATGGGTGCGGGTGGTACATGGGTAAATGTGGTACGTATATAAGATAAAAGTATTTGCATGTTAGAGTTGATCGTCACAACTGAAAGCAATAATGAGGTATGTGGGGCACAGTTATTCACAGTTGTTTAAGTCTGGTAATTGAACTTAGATTGTGAATACCGTATCTACCCTTGTACCACCTGCCCCCATGTAAGACCTGCACCCCACATTTTCAACATAGTTTTAAGAAAAAAATGTTTTTCTGCTATACTGCAATTCAATTGCCTTTTGTACAAAAGTGTGATTAAATAACGCCTGAAAAGTGTGAATTCCGCTCAGGACCTCTTGAAGTTATTAGTTCGAAAATAAACAATGAGGATAAGAATGCTGGTATGTTGCACGGCACATGACATGTTTTCAGTAGTCGCACTATATACTGCACTCTGTGGCAGTTGTCGCTGTACTGTGGCTTATTCTAGATGAGCAACAAAATACCATCTTAGTCTTGGTTCTCTGTGCTGCCACACGCCGCGTTGTGAGTACTTAGATACTCACACAGTGGACTGGGCAAGTGTACGCTCGCTTTGCGCCTCTCGGCACGGTCTGGCGCGCTGTTGGCTCGGCACATGTCCGCAGGCCTGCAGCCACCAACTCAAGCTATACGCAGCGTTGCCTTGGCTGACGGTAATGCCGGCATTGCGTAGTTACTATTCACAAGCTACAATTCAATATTAAAGGACTTTATACTTATATGCAGGATGTTGTGTAATTCGCGGATACGGACTGCACCACGTGAAGTGCACCACGTGAATTAGTGACCTAAACTACCCAGAAAATACTTACAGTAAAAAGTCCTCAGACCCTTCGTTTACGAGAAAATTTACTGTTGATCTCCGAAAAACCTGAGATGTGGAAATGTGCGGTACACTGCACGTAGGTACGAACTGCACCATGTGAATACAGTAGGTGACTAAAACTGAGCATAAAATACTCGTGGGTAGAAAGTTGCCAGATCCTTAGTTGACGAGATACGTCTACAATACCAGTGAATGGGAATGTAGGAAAGGTTGTTAGCACTAACGTGTCATGTTTCGCATTAACGGTCTGAAGTCTTTTTACCAATGAGTATAATACCTTACCTTTTACTTCCACCTCGCTGTTAGGTTCTGATCTTTAACGAAATTATTCTCGTAAACCAATAGTATTGTACGTTTCTAGCCAAAAGTACTTTTTTTACTTATTTTTTATATCATATTTCACTTGGCACAGTCCATATTCACAAATTACCTGACATCCTGTATTTCCATGACTATAAATCCTTACAGCAGTCTATAATGTAAAGTCCAGCTTTTCCAGGCCCTAGTTATGCTAAAACCTTGATTTCTGTGTTTGACCTGACTTTTCAATTTAGGTTTTGAGAAAAAATGTGAGGGTGGTTCTTGGGTAAATAAAATTTTTTTTAAAAGCTACATTAGAACCTCAATATATTGAATAATAATAATAAAAATAAAAAAAAAAAGGTGATGTTATGAAAAATTTTTTTGTAAATCTTTATTACAATATTCACAAATATTCATGAAAGATAAAGTATCTTTGCTAAAATCAATAAATGGTATATACTAATGTAATTCTACTAAAAATTCTCTTACTGGTTGCTGTATGTGCTTACTTCTGTAGATACCTTTAAACTGTATAAAAAAAAGTTAAAATTTATTAGAAACTTCGACAGCAACTGTGACCTTTAAAGTGTGTGTTTACATCCTTTATGTGCTTAAACATTAAGTGATGCAGTGATTTACTGAAGTGTTGACATATATGTTTAATCACCTCCAGAATTAATTATAGACATATAAATTGTATTACAAATACAGAATATGTGTTTGGATACAGTTCATTGTGACATAAACTATTAGATGCTGCTGTGCTACGTAGCGTAGCAAACACATGCCTCGCTTGTACTGACTGATCACGTGCTAGACAGTCTTCTTCGCTCAGCGCGGTGTCGGACAGCATGGGAACTGAGGTGGAAGTTGCGATGTTTCCTCACAATGTTACACTGTGCTTCGTGCATTTATTTCCAATGACAAAGTTATAGCATCTGTCAAGAATATATACCACAGTTACTTTGATATACAGTTTTCTCAGAATAAAATTATCATCACAGAACAGGGTTCCCACAGTCCGTATAAGTCAGAAAAAGTCAAGAATTTGGTAAATGGACAGTAAAAGTTAGAAATATTATATATACTCTGGTTTTAGTCTGGAATGTTTCCTTAATAGTGGTTCTTTTCAAGTGAAAACGTTGTTTACTGTACTAATATAACTATACTATGTTTAAACAGTATTGTAAATATTCTGGAATCAAACAGATGAATGTAAAGCAAGACACGTTTTCTCAACAAAAAGCCTCTGTGTGATGTGAACCGGCTGTGTATGAATGACAGCGGTGGTAGCTGGTTGGCCTGCGTCCCCTTGAGGTAGTCTCGTGAGTGACCGGGCCTATATCATGCAATGAAGGAGGGAGAAAAGAAGGGGTGTGGCTTTCCCATGCAGATACTCCCTTCCTCATACGTCTGTCATCAAAAATATTAGAAAACGCACTGGTTGTAGGCAAAGTATACTTTTTGTTCTGACAAGCTTAGATCGAAAGATCATCATACATTAACTAACTTGTGGTTACAATCACATGAACAGATTGATGAAAGCATTACGTGGAGCAAATCAAAGTATTGACAGTGTTTATGAAAAGGTGAAGCAGTTATATAGAAATTTGTGTTGATGCGAAAAGTAACTTAGAGTGGCTTTGAGAAGTTTGAAGCTAATGCAGATGTTGACTTAGATGAGTTTTTATCTCAGGTTATGAATAACAAATCCAACTATGAACAGCCATGGGAGGTGGTTAAACTATGGATAATCCTTTCTCATGGCAGTGACTCTGTTGAAGTGGTATTTCCAATAAATAAATTTTTGTTGGTGGCACATACATGAGGAGTTATTCATTGCCCAAAGGACTGTCTATGATTCTATTAAGCAGTATGGTGGTATAGCATTTCAGTTTTCCATATTTTGGCATTTCACTTCTAAGGAGTGTGTGTGTAAACAGGATTGCAGAAATCCTACTTTTCCAGGAAGCCAGGTAGGTTTAAAGCTGAAAAGAATGGAACTGCCAGGCACATTTTTTAGAAGAAAAATGTCAAAATATGGAAATGTTTCTCGAGACAGACTATAATGTACCTGTTGACGGGAAGATACTACTCTTTGTGAGAGTAGCCAGAAGTATGTATGGAGACTATCTGGAAAAAAATAAGGAGAATGATGCAAAGGAGGCAAGAAAAGAAAAAAGGAAAATTGCTAATGAGATTGGAAAATTGAAGGAAGAAAAGAGACTCAAAAAGATGGGAACTTTAAGAAGTGGAAGTTAAGATAGACGTGAAAATTTCTTCATTGCAAAAAAAATGTAAGGAAACCATTAAGTGTGTGTAAGTGTACAAAATGAAAAAAAAAAAAAAAAAAAAGTTCTGAGTTCAAAAACTCTATGAAGGGTTGAATGGTGTAATTAGTGAACATATTTTGTGTACCTACCTGAACAGTCAATATTTTCTTAAGTCCTATTCAAATTATTGTTGACATTTTCTGGTAAATGTTTGGTGTGTACAAAGCTATAAATTAACTTTTTTTTTTTAAATTAATTAATTGCAGAAGATAATGTGTTTGAAACAGATGAAGTGACAATTCTTGGTGAACTTAAGCTTAAAATTTGTGAAATGCTGATTGAAAGTGTACTGAAAAATGTATTGCTTAGTCAGGAATTTTCTTTTCATAAAGTTAGGAAAGTCAGTATTTTTATGGTAATTTTCCTATCATAGGCAATAAGACCCAACCTCATATAGAAATTGCTCAGTTGTGGGTTGTAATGGAGACAAGCTGTGTTGCCAGATGTATTGGAAGATTGTAGTGCGCTACTCTTGTTGCGTGACACACTTGAAGCTCCCTAGAAATGTTACTATCTGCCTCGTTCAACTAGCAGATTACAAATATCTGTTTAAGCATATTCCACTTCTTCTGTTTGAGTTGTAAGTAACAAATTAAAGTACCTGTTAGACGTGTCTGTTAATTGAGGACTTACTGCAATGTAAAATGATATTACATGTGTTAATGAAGTGGCAACATTTCTGACCCTGTTATTATTGATGTAACAATATATTTTAATGTGTCCTCACTCCACAGTATCTTAACAATATTTTGTTTCTGTTATTTGCAGATATCCAGGAACTGACCTCTAGATCTGAGGTGAGTTGGAGAAGACACTTCACATTTTTAAAGTTTGATTTGTTAGCATGTTGCAGTCACGTACGACAGTTCTGCCCTGTTTGTAGGAGAATACAGTATAACTCACTTAAGTTTTTTTTCCAAGGGACCAGTTAGTAATTATGTCTTACCCAGGAAAATGTGTTGTCTGAGATCAGGAAAAATATTCTCTTTTATATAGTGTTGTTATAATAAACGAATTTACTTCAAATGCACTTGTGAACCACCAACCACTTTTTATATAACTTTAACATTTTTAACTTCCAAAATCTTTTAAAGAACACGCGGAAAAAAAAGTTGCCAGATAATTCAAATCACATGTTCGAGCTACTGTACTTAAGGGGGGAGTTCACACAAAATTGTAATTACAGTAAAACTCTGTGAAGACGTTTGTGATGGGACAGGAAGAAATAATGCTTATTAAGCAGGAAAACTTCAAAAGGGTTAAATTACACACGTTCATATAGACAAGGTGCAACTTATTTGTCTTATTAAGCAGGAAACTTCTTAAGTGGGTTGTACTGTATTTTAATCATTTTTGCATTTGTACAAGATATCATTTGTTTTGTAGAGATACATTGTGACTATTTGTTACAGTACATAATGAGCATTTTCTAGTTTTCATAGTTTTTGTATAATGGTGTGTCAAATCCAAAATTACGTAGAAACTGTTGTATACAAGAAATGAAAACAAATTGACTTACAGAAACAAAATAATTCACACCAAAGGAAATGGTCATGGTCTATGTATAGACATGTATTAAAACTCTACATTAAAATTTTTATGTATTTTTAAAAGAATTACAAAATTTGAGTGTTTTTTGTTTCCTTTCTTTCCAAATTCAACGATTTTTCAAACATACAAAAAATGTTCAGTGCAGATTTTTATTCATGTCGGGACATAGCCCGCAACACTATTCTTCTGTGAGAATTATATTTTTTCTGTATGACGGTTTTTGTTTCTTGTATAAAACAGTTTTATGCAAATTTTGGCTTTTAAATGGCATTATACAAAAACTTTGGAAGCTAGAAAGTTTTCATTACTGTAAAAAATAATTACAATGTATGTCTATAAA
Source organism: Medauroidea extradentata (assembly GCA_003012365.1). Lineage (NCBI taxonomy): Eukaryota > Metazoa > Arthropoda > Insecta > Phasmatodea > Phasmatidae > Medauroidea > Medauroidea extradentata. Next base: position 92,015 of record PNEQ01004818.1, read on the forward strand.
CCAAACAAAGTATCATACAAATACATATAAAAAATATTAAAACAGTTAAAATGTTGCTTCTATCATGCATTTCAAGCAGCATGATATTGTTCCCAGTCTTCTTTGAATGTTTCACTGTACGTACTTTACAGAGAATTCTGTACATACACTGTATTCAGATAATCCCTTATTGGCTTGAATGTAAGGTAAGACAATATCTTAAAAAAAAAAAAAAAAAAAATAAAAATACTGTATACAGTATAAA
>PNEQ01004818.1:92358-142369 GCA_003012365.1 Medauroidea extradentata
ATTTACACATCAAAGCATTACGCAGTATTATTTTATATATTTGATTCCCACTTTCATTTAAAACTATTAAGATAAACTGTAACACCAGTTCAAATTTAAATGGTATATCAAAATGTAAAGAAACGTTTGAGACTCTATGAGCGCTAAGAACATCGCAGCATATTTGTGTTGATCTGATCACAAGTTGCCGTGAGCGCCTCGCGAATCACAGAGCTGCAGTAAATTTCTCACTGTCATTTTGTAGCACTGCGATTACTTTCTTTTCTAACAATAATCTTAATCTATGGTGAAGTTTTTTTGAATGCATGTTTTGTAAACAACCTACTGAGAACAAGCATTAATTGTTTGGAATTATGGCAAATTTTAATAGAAAATAATGTACAAAAATAATGAGCCACAATGGTACATCAACCAAATGAAGAAGGTGAACATAATTACGATACATATATAAAAGCTGTCGTCGTAAATCCACAAACACAATAAGCAAAAAAATGCAACGAGACGTTTGTTTAATTTTCCTGTTGAGTTTTGTTTTAGTGTTAACATTAAATAAAATTTTTGCAAAAGTACTGAAGAGAAACAGTTTTTATTGTACAGGCCGTGAGAGTAGTCTAATATTCATGAACAACTAATTTTTGTACTCTGTAATTTGTATAGTAAGGAGTAATATTATTTTTGAGGTTGTTTTGTATTCAGGCCAATGCGGTATAGCAAGAGACCCAATACAATGCCTCTGTTAGAGAGACAATGTCACGTTGGTGTTGTTTGTTTATCTCTCTCTAAATAACTTGAAGCCCCGCAGTTGAAGCCGTGTTGTATCTGACCATCCAGCCATGCCTTTGTAAGCCAGGTCTGTTATGATGAGCTGAAGAGCAATTCATTTAATAGGTCAGACAACTCGTTGACTTCTAGTTATTTGCCACGATTAGCTCATTGGACACAGAACTATTTAAGTTACATGTTGAAATGAAATATATGATCTTTGCTTCTGTTTTTAATTCCTGATAGTTCACTATCGCTCATACAAAATTATTATTATTCCTCCAGTCACTGTTATATTGGCAAGAAAAAGTCTCGTCTGGAAGAAAAATAACTAAAAGCGGCATGCAGATTTTTCTCGCGGCCTACCCTACGGAAGAGAAATGCCTCGGCATTCCACACTCAGTGGCCTATGTACATGGACGGAAAAAACAAATTTAGTGGTACAAACTTTTGAGGCCAAAAGTTTCATCAAATTTAAAAAGCGTAAAACATTATAATTGTTTTCCACCTTCCTGGTCAACCTGATCTTGTCGAACTAGGTAAGAATTACATAGAGTTTAAAATGACGTAAGTTTGCCGTAATTTATTTAAATATGTGTAATGCAATACATAATAATAATTGGCACAAAAATAGTAGTTGCACTTTTTTTAATCATTAAAAATTTATGGGATGCTCTTTTTCACATCTCTTCAGTAAAATGAGAATTTTTAGCTGTGTTACTTTTGAATTTTGTTGATGTTTTATGCTTTTAAGCTGTGTGATTGCAGATAACAAGAAAGTTTGCAGTCGCTGCTGTTGCATGGATGCAGTTGCACAGCATAAACATGGAGCACATGTTCACCATATTTCTGTAACTAGTGGTGACAATTTTTTGCTATAAAATCAGTTTTAAAATGCTATAATTGCAGCAGAACTGTGTAATAATTTTGCTGTGGTGCTGTTTACAGTTGCTCACAATGACAGTTTGAACAATATCGAGCTTCGTAGTACTACTGTTGTTCTGCAAGGCCTCACACGGCATATACAGGCCATGCCAGATAGTACGAAGCTTGCATGTTAGCTGCTAGTGTGTGTGAATGTGGTTTGAAATGTTTGCAGGAGATGTCGGATGTCAACGCAGGTCTGCAGTCTCCAGATGACAAGACAGGTCTGGAGATGCCGGACGACAAGACAGATGTGGAGAAACTCGCTTCTCTCCCTGCCAAGCACGTGTGCAGGATTTGTCGCTTCAAGACACCGTACCAGTCCTTGATGATTTTCCACTTGCGCCAGCACTTGAAAGTCAACAGCTACCGGTGCGACTTCTGCAACGGCCAGCTTCAAGCTAGCGAAGCTGCAAAGTGCTTGAAACCGAGAAACCGGAAAAAGAAGTCAGAGTGAAGTTTTGGCCGCGCTGATGAGAACGTTTGTGAATATACAAATTCTAAATGGACTAAGCGAAAGACTAATCAGGTTTGCCTCACAGATACATCGGCCGTATTCAGCGGTGAAATGTAATTGTTTATGTAATTTTTAAAATAAACTTAGAAGTGCGCGTGAGTTGGACGTATTGTTCTGCCATGTTGCTCGTCGAAACAGAGTATATTATTGTCACCGGAGATACCATCAATAGGTTATCCGGTGTTGATCTAGTACCTGCTGTTTTAAGAACATTAGTAGTTGGTTCGTGTGTATGTTAATGTGAGAATTATTTTGAAGGAAGGTAAGAGATTTAAAATGTTCAGGTACTGTTTTCTGTACTATGCATTTCATTATATGACGTAACTAGTGGTGCACCTGTACTGATATCAGTTAATTGTAATCATAGGCTTTCTAGCTTGTTGTTGTGACAGGCATTTCTTTAACTTACAATTGTACTGATTAGTAAAACTTATTTTATTTTGTTAATTACACTTAAAAATTCCCTTGAACACTGGACAACAGGCTTCGTTATTTATGCATAAAATATTGTCTTTGTGCTACATTTAATTCTTTTTTTTTATCTTAGTTTCCAAATTGTGTTAATTTTCTGGGTATAAATGTAAACTCCACATACGTAATTGCACAACAGATGTGTTGAACTTTGGTGAACAAAATTCCTGGCCAAAACCTGAATACAGTGCACTTGTGTGCACATGTTGTAAGTATTGTGTACTTCTATTCTTAGATTATGGTTTATTATCCTAATGGTTAGTGTGTTTTAAGAACTGAGAACTATATCATTATGGGCCAATTGTGATTCCAGAATTGATCAATTCCAACTTCACTGAAATCAAAATCGAATTGAATCTGTAATTTTGTTATCAAAATAATTCTTTAAAAAAATAACAGTGAGCATATTTTTATTTTAGCAGGTACTGAATTACACAAATTGTTTTGCGTACAATTTTACAAACTGCAGTGAAAGTCCATTATAACGTAAATTTATAACGATGCCAAAAGTTTATGTTATAACGCATTTACATTATACTTAAACAAAAAAAAAAAAAAAAAAAAAAATTATTGCATTTTGTTTGAAGGTACATTTTTACTGTGTAAATTCACAACAGAAATAAAAGAAATGAACATAAAACTTAATTAAAGATATACCAGTACTTACTATCTGCAAAAATATGAAATGTGCGGCCAAGACGTGCCAGGACTTGCGGCAGAGACGCGCAGTGTAGCTTTGCGCACAGCTGATGTCCGGGGCCTCGCAGGTGGGGTCAGGCAAGGTCACGTCGCGTGCTGCGCCGGCCGCAGCTGGTTTACGAGAGACGTGTTCTAAGCCGATCTTCTCGCGTGCATAGTTGCAAAGTTTCGGAAATTTACTAACCTAAATTTTCCTTGAGGTTCATGTTTACAGTACTTAATATGTTACATTAATACCTTTAAAAATAGTTAAATAACACTAAAACAAAATTTTATATCTGTTTAAAAATTTTGGCCAACATCACAAATAAAATTTAAAAATCACTTGAAATAATCGGCCAAAAACACAAAAAAAATTTAAAACTTATTCAGTCTTTTAAAATAAAAAAAAACAATCAATTTTTGTCTGTTTGGCTTTCACTGTACTTTCAGACAAAACAAATTACTGTACCACTTGAAAATGCATCATATCGTGTGTGGAAGCATTTTTATGCTGGTGGAAGCTACTAATGACGTCAAGTGCCTCCATGACAGACGCTTGCGAAGGCATAGCTACGTCACTTTGCTCGTCATACTTGTTGTCTTCCTCCAACCTGCGTGCCTGAAACACGCAGCATTCACTTCGGGCGTAATGTTTTCCCATGAACCTGCCAATGCCCTAATTGCCTCCAACATGTTCCACTTGCACGTGGTTTAGCCGGCAGCGAGTTTCCTCATAACCGCGTTCACTAGCTGCTTGCAGAACTCACGTTTCAGTAGATTAAAAACGCCCTGATCCAGGGGTTGCAAAGCACTAGTACAGTTTGCGGGTAGGAATACCAACTCCACATTTTGCAATATAATGTCACGGTGTCCAGGCAACAGTCAACAAACAAAACCACTTTACAATTTTTTACGTCTATTCTGGCATCCAAGCTGTGCAGCCATTGTTTAAATAACTATGATGTCATCCATGCTTTTTTATTTGCTTCATAAAAGCATGGAATGGTGCGTGCACCTTTAAATGCGCAGGGAATTTTGGATTTCCCTATTACATAGGGTTTTAACTTATCACGCCCATCCATATTTGCAACAAGAAACACAGTCAACCTCTCCTTGCCGCGTTTCCCCCTTTGCAAGGGTCATTTCTTACTGCCAGAGTTCTGTCAGGCAGCAAATTATAAAAGAGACCAGACTCGTCTACATTATACACATCGGAGGGCTTGTACCCATCCAATATTGATGCAAGAATAGGTTGCCAACTATTGACTGCTTCTTTGTTGACACTTTCCGACTCACCAGAAATTTTGTACAGTGATATACCTCTTCTAGCCTTAAATCGGTTCAGCCAACCATCACTGCGTTTGAAGTCTTCGTCATCAATGTTAAGTTGTAAGACTAGTTGTACAGCTTTAGCCTTCCCTTCAACATTGTGCCGTCAACCGGAATACTGCGTGCACTGTTTTGGAAAAACCAAGTAAACTGCTTCTTCAAGAGCAATCTTTTTGCAGCTCGAAGTTTCTTGGTTTTTTCCAGATGCACAATCAATCCTTAATTGTGTTAATCCGTAGCGTCTACCGATTTCACTTCTACTGAAGGACACATTTTCACAATCTTGAATAATTTTTAATTTCGTTAACAGTTCAAGAGATTTCCGTTTTTTGTCAATCCTGAAATGGCAAGAATATGACTGCAGAGACACTTTCGACAGTGCATTTACTTAGACCTGCGTGATGTACCTCACACAAAACTCTCCAGTCTCCGCGAGACGCTGGCTTTCCCTCCCCTGCTCATTGAACTCTCAACACAGTCGCATTGTGAGAAAGCAGAGGAGGGAGTGGGACTCTTGCCACACAAAGCCAGTGGGCTGGCCTTCACACACCCATTTCCACTCCTTCTCCCTGGAAATTTATATTGTCCGGTTCCCTCAACACTTGATTCATTCAACCTAAGCCATTCTCCTTCTCCCAAGCCACGTGGTATAAACATTTGAGACTGCTGGCTTGCGTTTCCTGGCCCGCGCACAGTTAATTATGCGCTGCCCATAAATACTTTACACGTCAATTTTATTAACATTTTAAAATTGTCTGAACAATCTGATTCTTGAATTAACTTTACACAAGGCTGCCACCAAGTTAGTTTTCAAAATCTTGTAATTACTAATTAGCATTAAAAAAATCCTGTAATATTTTGAACTTACGTACGTTTACGTACTTTTCTGAAGTATTTTTGGACAATTTTTGCTGCAAAATTTTGATAAACTATGTACAGTAAATTATTATAATACTGTGAATAAGTAAGATGATGTGCTGTAAAACATCTACTGTTAATGTCTGTACAGACTAAACTATTTTCTAACCAGTTTTGGTAAAATAGCAGCAAAACTTTCCACCCATTTTCCTATTTGTAAAAATTTGTAGAACAAGTTTAGAGAAACTATGACTATGTTGAACCAGCTATTTATTGTTAAAAAATTAATATATCTGCATTTGTATATCTACTGCCTGGAAATGTTATGTAGTTTGCTTGCATCATGGCACCGCACGTTAAAAGTTTTTGACCAAATATTTGGCCCAATATAAGGGGTGTGGCCATTACGAGGTGTTTTAAAAAAATTTCCCTTGAGATTTCATTTGGTGTAGCGACACGACTAAACAACGTTATTGCACGAGGACTTATCAGGCAGCAACCATACGTAAACAACTTTCACAATGAAGTGGAAGGGAGGGGGAGGAGGTGGGAAGGCCTGCGCACAACGATGCACAGAGCGATTTGGAGCCAGGTTCATTCACAACGCTAGGCATTTCAACAGCGCGGCATGTAATGCGCAAGTCATTCTCGTTCAGGGGCCCCACCTTGTGCGGCGCAGCCATGTCGGCCGTGACATCTACGTTGCTTCATTTGTCTGACGTGTGAAAAACTACGAAGCTGTTTCACATTTTTTTAAGGAAATAACATATTTTCTGATTGTTTTTGAGGAAAATTACAGCAGAGTAAGCTCTCACTTTAGCGAAAATGAGCCAGCGGTACATCTGTTACAGCCAAATATTTTAACCATATAACATACCAGGAAACTGATGGTGCCAATTAAATCTATCGTTATAGCCCGTACTCAATAAAACTGACTTTCGCTGTACCTGCTTGCGGTTTCTAATTGTACTGCAGCTAACATAGCCCACAAAATGTAATTCTTAACACCATTGGCAATAAATAGTGTACTTTAATCACTTTCTACCATCTGGAATTTTTGTCATTCCATTCTTAGAAACTACTTAAGAATAACTGTGCCATTTAGGATTTTTTTTTAAAATTTAAACAAAAGAAACAATTTGGAAAGCTGGTACAGGTACTCCTACTTCCAGGTTTTGTATTTCCTGTAACCGAAGCTAGTTTTGTTGTTGGGCACATGTAATGTGGTTAATATTTTTAATACTGATTTGCTGTGAAAATGTAATTTGTTTCAAAGGAACTATGAGGATAAGAAAATTAATCAAGTACTGTACCTATAAAAAAGAAACTTTACCACTTCCATAAAATCAAAATAAAATCCCAGTTTTGTGAATCATTGCTGAAGTCACAATTAGTTTGTTTTAGGAACTACCCAACTCTTGAAGTATAGGCCTACAGCTTTCTTTTTAAAATAATCCTATGCAGTTTTATTTACAATATTTGTAATACAAGTTCTCATATTACTGTAAAATTTTGCATAAAGTTAGTGAATTCGTCGTAGTGTCATAGTGGGCCCGTTGCATGAAAAACGGAATTTAGTTAAATGTACTTGAATATTAAATTTAACACAAGGGATGATGATTTTGAGTTTAATCTTTTAATATAAATGATGTTTATCGATTAAAAGCAAAATAAAGTGGTGAAACTTGCAGACGACGTGGTCTCAGATGAAAACCACTTTTGATTGGTTCACGTCACAGGCCAGAGACTGTAAACAGTACTGTTTGTTGTGCTTTGCTGTGTAATTGATGATTTTGCAATAAAGATGGCTGTTCCCGTAGTGAAAAGTGCTAAGGCTAAGTAAGATTAAATATAGGCTTGTTGTGGTGAAGTGTAAATGGTTTTCATTGCATTTTAAGATTTTTTTAAAGATTAACGTGAACATTTTTATTAAGGCAAATAAACATTAATGTACAAAACCTTGTTATGACAGCATGGTAGTGGTGAAGGCTGATGTGACAATACAGTATTCTTTTACTTCTTGATAGTTTCACACATATAAAAGGACGAACTTGTATTTGTGCAGGTGCATGTTGAAACTCGACTCGATTAGTTGCAATTCAACGAATAAAAAAATGTAAAAATCACTTTTTAGAGTAGGCGTAACACGCAAATTTTTTAAATTCCATTCAAAATTGCAATAGTAATTTACTGTTAGAAACATAATTTAAGTAGTTTTAGACTATTTCAAAAACCCAAGTTAAAAGAACTAGTAATTTTTGTTTACTAACATTATTGTATCACTTGAAATTTTAAAACATGCATCTTTTCAAACAAAAGCAGTCACGTTTCTCATCCAAAACTGCTTGTTTAAATGTTATACAGGTGTTAACAAACAGTGTTGATTAGAATCACTGATGTTATTTCTCGTGTGAACATTTAATTAAAGCTTTAATTTTTTGCATTTCCAGTGACAGGCTTCATAATAATACACCAGAATCAGTATTTGCGCTCACGTCACAGCTGCATGCCACCATGTTGTCTACTGTTGCAGTGATTCAACATGAGGATTAATACTTCAAATTAAATGAAAACTGGTTGATTTATCGCGACTGCGCAACTTGAAATCAAAATAGTTGTGTCAGTGTTCTGGTGCCATGAATCAAACAATTTTTTTTTATTGTGGCGCTGTCTGTTAAGTTTAATTTAGGACAGTCTTACTTACACATTTAGTGAATGGTGTGCGTCAGTAACAAAAAATGAATCCCGGTTCATCAAGTGGTGAGCACTTGTAATAACTAGTATTTCTCCATCATAACATGAAGTAATAGAAACGCTTATTTCTGTGTTTTTGTAACCTTTTCTGTAGTGTATAAAAATTGTGTGCTAAAGAAAAACTTAACATATTATAGAACTTTAAACATACCGTATTCACGTGCACATAGGCTCCCTATTTTTTCCAAAATTTTGACTTTAAAAAAAGGGGGGAGGCCTGTGTGCGCAATGTTGATTTTTTTTTTTTTTTTTTTTTTTTAAAGAAAAATTTAAAATTTGTCAACATTACGTATGTTTTAATGCTGTAGTATTTTTATTTACGTCCTCTGTGCAAGAGAAAAAAAATTAAGTTATGAAATATCACCCAATGCAAAAAAATATTTTTTTTTGGAAAAATTTTAAAAATCTTAAATTTGCTAGCACTTAACATGGTTCATTGTTTTACGGTAACTAATTTTATACAAACAAATTCAATAGGTAAGAAAAACTAATCACTTCCGTGTATCAAAAACGTAAACAATCAGTTGAGCACAGGTCAGACGGGCCATAAGCCTCCAGACCGTGCGGTGTCGAGTGGCCGGTCGTCCAATGTTATCGAATGTAAACATGTCTGCATGGCTTCTGTGCGAATGAATTTGTTGAAACGCGAAAAGATGAGTCCAAACCCAACAAAATGAACAATTAGTAGTGTAAACTGTAATATAAACTTCATTACGTCGTACGAGAGTCCATACGAAAGCGCGAACAAAGTATGTACATGAGGTGTGCAAAGTGTGAACAACACTAAACACGCAAAGCAAAATAAAATTACCGGCACTATCCGGCCTAAGTAGATAAAAATAGTCACTACGAACTTGTTGACGTTGCTACGGTATCCTGTAACTTGTTTTTCACTTTGCGCCAATCTCTAATACATGACGCTGTGGTGTATTTATGATGTACTGAGCAATTTACTATTTCTTCTGCTTCCTTAATTACTTTTAGCTTCTCACTCACTGTAAACTAACGCAATCGTCGTTTTGACATTTTGATTTCTCAAATAACTATCAAAATACTAACGTTACCGAGTCACTACAAAAACACTTAATCTTCTACACGCCAAGAACAATGCTGCCTAAACACGTGACTAGTTATCGATCGCGCCTCCAACTCAGCATTCCTCCGGCTGCATGGCTGTGTGCCTAGCCTACTGCTCTGTTGTCAAGTCTCTGCGCATGCCAGTTACCAACCACGTATCACGCGGACTTCAAATACTAATTAACCGTGTAAGCCGCGCACCCATCTTTTATAATCCAAATTTTGGAGGGGATAAAAGTTGCGTGGGGTACATGAGCAAAAACGATACACAAAATAAACTCATATGACGATGCGTGGTACATGGTTGCCAGACATCAGCATTCTCATTTCTCGTGAAATACCCATAAGGGGGCCTATGTGCGATATTTTAGCTTTTCCAAATTCGAGTTTCAAAAAAAGCGCGTAAATACGGTAGTTGATATATGGTAAGTAGGTGCCTACGTGGATATTTATTTAGTCTATGTATGTTGACAATAAAAAAAATTTTTGTTAGCAGAATGTTTTTGCAGGTAAGATTATCTGTAAACTTGAACTCGACTCGAAACTCTATTTTTTTAAGTGTGCTCAACTCGAACTCGACTCGTATTTAAAAAGTGGTGTTCGCACATTCCTAATACAGTATATAGATAAGAATTCAATGTCTCTACTACCCAGCCAAATATGGCATAGGTGGGTACTTTTGTTCAAACGAAGCTATGCTGCCATCACCATTAAGCCGTGTAGCTATATCTATGTTTATGTAATTCCATAATTAACATTTAAAATTTACACATATACATGAATACACCAATTAAACTATGAGATTCCTTCCCTCAACACACTGTTGCCTTCAAAACTGAATTACATTTAAAAAAAAAAAAAACATACAGTACTTTAAATGGGTCTATACACATTAGGCCTGCAGAGTTATAGGTCTTTGGGATGAGGTAGGCACTAAAGATTTAACATTTGGGGAAAAAACCCCACTGTTTCTGCCCTTAATAATTCAACGCAAACAAATGTTTCCTTACTCCTTGTGTTCTTGGCAGCAAATTGCTGAATGTAGTTACATGTACTTTCCAATTGAAATACAGGACTGTTTAAATAATATTAATTGAAATTGGCATGTTAGATTTTTATACAATTAATATTTTTTTAAAATCAAACTTTGTGGGTTTGAACCAACTGCACAATTTATCTTACACCAACATCAAGTGACGTGTGCAGTGGGGTTAGACATTTGCTGTAGGTTAGTCGTTATGTGCAGAAATAAGGATTGACTGAAAATAGTAATTTAGCAGGGCTTTTTTGAATGATCACTATAACCCAAACTGTCTATACAAGTGTTTTCGGCGTAGCTTTGAACACACAGCATTGGTTTTTTTAATATATATTATCTCGCTCAAAATTATAAATTACAAAATAATGGCCACTAGCAATCATTCTGACAACAATGTTGCCATTCCCAACATACACATTTTATCCATAAGTGGAACGTATCTCTGCAGAGCCCACGCCAACCATGTTTTCTTTTAGCCTGTCAATGACACCTACAGGTATCCTCGTGTAATTTGAATGCCGTCACGTGGTCATTTTCACAATTACAAATTGAACCGGCATACAAGTACAGTATACAGTAACAGGTTACAAAAAGTAATACCGTGGTGATGTACAATATAAAACAATATTGAAAGCAAACTTTTTATAAACTTTTCTTCTTTTAACTTAATTAAATTTAGGTACAGATTATATTCTTTTATACTTGTTGAACAGTATATTTCTTGAACTGTCAACATACCTTTTCTCAAGGAAATTGAAAATTTTACAAGATTAATTTAAACAATATAAAATAAATTTAGTACTATATACCAGAGATGTAATGTTGATGTATCTATTTAAACCTGCCAGTAAACATACTTATTGTATAGCATTTTCAAGATTGTAGGCTACAAACATGCTTTAATTTTACTAAAGAAAAAACACAATAAATGGTTAAACATTACTATTACACAAATTAAGATTATAGAAACAATAAAACTAGTAACCTAATAAAAAATATAATTATTTAAGGCACCTTACGTCATGTAGGACTGTGTTTATTTTAAAACTTTTCCTAGTTGAGAAATGCAATTCAAGATTTTCAGTGTCGTTGGAAAATTAAATTTTTTTCTATATTTCATAATGACCTGCAGGTAGGTTATGGTAAAATGTGTTGGTTCGGAAATTTACCATAATCAAATATGCTGAATGAATGTACAGTATTTATGGGGAGGAAGTTCGTCCAAGCATGGGAGATGTGAGTAAAAGTGAAAGCTGCAGTTGGAGCATAAATTACTGTAAGGAACTTAGAATAAATTCATTGGGATCACAGCTGCCCTCGTAGTAGGTATTGAATCTGAACCATTAAATTAATACTGTATTTACTTGCATGATGTCCGCACAAGTTCTCAAGTAAAAGAAAGTAATTGTGGTGAAAAGACAATTTGATTTGTGGAGATAAACAGAGTGACCAAAATTTTAGAATTACTTTAAGGTTTTAGTGAACACCTGTTAATACAAACCTCATTATTACAAAGAGCCAAAATTTTGGTCCTTTCAGGTTTGTATTAAAGAGGTTTGACTGTATTCATATTCACTCATCTATATAATGCCTTTTTCCAAAAATAACGGCAAAAGTATCTGGAGTGTGCGGGAAACAAGAAAGAAGACCAGGTAGTCTTGTTAATCCATGCATGCGTGGTTTTTTAAATTGCTGTAAATAAATGGTAAAGGTGCAGCTTTATCCATTTTTACTCGTGTGTGGCATGCCCTTTTATAAAAAAAAATAAAGGAAAATGTTTCTGGGGTGTGCGGGAAACGTAAGACAAAAGACGAGCGGTGGATTCTCTATCCACCGTTTCTCTTGGGACTGACAAAAAATTTCAATACATGAGGAATTTCAATGGATGTGGTCTCAATGGATGTGGTCTTAAAATGCTGTAAAATAAATTAATCGGCACCAGAATGTGTTCCATGGATGCAGGTATTTCAATCCATTAGGTTTCCATACATAGAGAATCCACTGTAAATACATTCATTTGTAGATCCGCAAATTTTAAAAAAAAACTTGTTTAAGGCTACACGAAGCCTCGCATTACGCAAGTAAATACCTTTACAATCTCAACTAAAATAAATGCTTAGCGAGTCAAAAATACCAAAAGCTATATCACATTTTACTATGTGTAGAATCTTTGAATGTTTCATTTTACTGTTTTCTAAGAAAATCTAGACAAAAATTTATAAAAATTTAGTAATCAGTAACGAAAATGATAGCTGCCTATTTTAGCTCTCAACTGAATTAATTGAATGGGTAATTGTTAAAGTTATTCAAAGTCATATTGGTGCACCACTAGACATTACGTAGTCAGTTCCATGTAAGGTTTCCAGCAGTTGGCACTTGTGTATGTGTGAAGTACAGTATGTATGTAGTGAAGCGTCATCTCATTGACCAGTGAAGCAGCGCAGTATGTTCCCAGACTATCCAGCTCGTCACTTTATCATCAGTGAACAAGAACATACAAAGATACAAGTATTAAGTACAACAATTGTATGGAATCAACTTGATATTAAGCTTGGTTTCACATAATTCTGTATGTTTTGTCACATTTGAGGGCAATCGAAGTTTCTATTTGTTGAACGGTTATTCTATATTAGTATACATTTTGGTTCTAAGATGAACCTGTGTTGCTAGTGCCACTGCATGTATGGTTCAACTTAGATTTAATCTGATCTTAGAGCACAGTGATGTTAGAATGCTTGTCGGAAAATCGTGAAAAAAAATTTGTGAAAAAACATTTTTTTTATATTTTGGCAAAAATCAAATGAACAAAAAAAATTACTGTATGTTATGAAAGTTTAAAAACCAATGGATTACTGTACTTATACCACTTTGTCGACGAGGTTGAACATTGCCTGTCTCAAATTTACAGTCATTCCCAGGAGCACTGACATTTAGTAAAATCTGTACAGTAAGTGTTGTGTTGTCATGGTCCGTGAAAGTTATCTTGTAAAACTGAGGCGCTTGTAAAATTGATGACGTATTTGGACCCTTTTAAAAATCATGCAAACAGTGAATTTGTTCATGGAAAGTCAATATTTAACCAGCTTGACAAGAAAAGAAACCTTACATAAGACAGATTGTACTGTACTTCCTTCAAGGAAATGTGACTGCGTTGTTAACCTATCATTGTCAAAGACTTTATGAGTTCGTGTCTCAACGTCCTTATGCCCATAATAATAGTTATTTTGTTGTATTTAATTTCTATCTTTTGCCTCTGTATTTGTTCTGGCCTGACAATTTATATAAAAAAAAGTGCAAAGAAGCAGAATTTTGAAGTTTCGTTGCTATCCCCCTCCCACCTTCCAACAAAATTTGGCTTCAGTGCCGCGTCGAGGAGGTGCTACATGGGGCACTTAACCCTGGGCCTCATTTTTTGAATAAGATATATAAATAATTTAAACTAAATGGGCTTTCCTTAAGTTCCAGCAAACTGAAATGGTCGCTGTGATAAATATTTCTAAGTGTAAATCAAGTACATGTAAATATATTCTTGGTAACCAGGATTAGTGATGTCAAGTGCTACGACATGTCAGGAAAATATAAGAGCCTATGAGCGCACATTATCACATCCCTCAAACCGCGGGCCTCATTCTCATGCAATGTTCCTGAGATATAAGAAGGTTGGAGGGGGAAGGAACTATCAAGATACCCCTCCACATCCTCTAGAACTTGCGTGTGCAAGACAAGGCCACTGAACTGCTAGCGACAAGGAGGCTTATCAGCACACACTGTGCTCACTGCACTATGTATATTTATACACACACTGGTAAAAAAGTACTTCATTTGGAAAAAAAACAATGGTTGCCTCTTTATTTGTACAAAAAGGGCAGAAAATTATCAAATTTAAACCATTTACTTGTAATGCATTTTATAAGCATTGTTCTCAGATCCAGCCTTCAGGATGTTAACTTATCTGTAAAACTGGTAATACTAAATTGTTCAAAATTTAAATAGAATATTACTTAAAATATAAATTATAAAAAAATAAAAAATATGGTAAATAAAATCAAAAGGAAAAATTCATGATATGGCAACTACAAAATGTTATTTAAAAATTTATTAGGATGCAGCTATGATATGTTTGCCATCGGGGTATAAAAATCGGTGCAAAAACACTACAAAAACTACTACTAGAATACACTTGTGGCCAGTGACGGAATTAAGGAGGGGTGCGGGCTGAAGTCTCCCCCCAAAAACGTGTTCAACATTATGTAGCCAAAGTATGTCCAGTCGCCTGGAGGAAAGTTTTGTTCTATGATGATCCAAGTACATTTAATGTGTCCTACTTGTATGTATGATATAGGGAAACAAAGGCCGCTAGGCAACTAATTACATCTTGAAATTAGATAAAAACATGTACTCAGAGTATCATGGAGGTTGACGGTTACACACACGAAAAGGACGACACATTTTGCGCGGAAGTGCGAATTGCTACGTTTCGCCACGCATGGCTTCGTCGGGAGAATAGAAGACACTGTACTGCAATATTGCTGACGGTAATTGGTTAACCTAGTGGCCAGGAAGTGAACTAGAGAGGTAGGCGGCAGATTTGAAAATTAATTGTGGTTATCTGAGGTTGAGGCCAGGTGGCTGTCTGGATTTTGTTATGTATTGGTGGGCCAGTTCCCATCTGCGTTATTGATGGATGGTGTGAAGGCTTTCACCACCCTGGTTGTGTAGCAGGAATCAAAATCGAGATTGTGGGATGCTGTATGAGCTGCAACTGGCTTGTCTAGTGAGTCCACATTGGTACCAACTAGGGCCTTTATGGTGTCGGCCCTGTGGCCATTCATCCTCTGCCAGAGGGTGTTGGTAGCGAGACCAATGTACTCAGACGAGCAATGTATGTTATTTTTAATATTCTGCAACAGTAAACAACCACGCTTTTGAGATGGCTGGTATTTTTTGCAGTCCATAAAGTCACGTAAGACCCCCCCTCCCTCCCTCCACCGCAGATGTGTTTCTAAATCCACCACTGTTTGTGGCACATTCAACACACAACCACTGCGAGTTGTAACTCATGTACCCTCCCTGCTCTAGCTTGCATCACCTGCTGCATGCATACCAACTGTGATAAGATGATAGTTGACGCTTGCTGCCAACTCATGGTCTTTGTGCAAGGCCAGCTAATGAGAGGACACGTCTGTGTTAATACCTGTATGACTGCAGGGTCTGAAGCCACAGTGAACCAAGGCCCTGTTTTCTTCCTGAATCACTTACATTGTTTTCTTTTGTCTTAAATTAGATGTATGAGAGACTAAATAAACCAGATCATTTATATAGTAAAGAATATGGTGTGTACCAACACTGAAATTCAAGGTTCATGTCTTAATTAAAACTTATCTTTCTAGGCATTTAAGAAAGTGTACTTGGTTCACTATATGACATCAGACCCTCCAACTGTGGCCTTGTGTTTCATTATCAGCCAGTGAATTGCCATTGTTTATTTACTGTTTGTGTTGGTTGCCAGATGCTTTGATAAATGTAGGACATCCTGAACTATAAACTTTTTTATGCTTAATCATACAGATTTCAATACCATACATATATTTTAATCAGCGCGAACCAATGAAAATTCACAAATTATTTGTACCCAATAATGCTTTCAAATATGTCTTTGGCCAGATTTAACCACATTGTTTATAAGGAAACACATTAAACTATCATAAAACTTGGATCAATTTACAAACTATTTGTAACTTGAACTTCTCTCAAAGAGTGCCAAAACAATTGTGTGTTATTTTTTATTATAAAAAAAATTGAACTTTCGGATCTAGCATGTTTGTACATAATTCGGCCTTGAACTATTCAACAGGCTAGCAGTCACTTTGTAGGTCCCCGTTCTTAAGTCATATTACTGGGCTAACTATCAAACCGATCACAAAATTCACCTCTTCTCTTTGTAATTATTTGTTTTGCACAGCCTACAAAGATCACAGGCATAAAACTTCGACGTAAAACCACAAATCACGAATGCTTATAAAGTATAAATACAATTGATATTACAGATTGAAGTAATGCTGCTATAGTAACGGCAAGTCAAACATTATAATGTGTTTGTAGAACACAGTATCCGTGTTAGAAACTATCGCTGTGCTTCACACTGTAAAAATCAAAAAGTCAAAGTAAGTTTTTTTCCTTGGGGTGGGGGGGAGGGAGGGGCAAATGATGTTTACCGTATTTTTTGTAAAACTACATACAAAAATTTAAAAGAACTTGCTCTGGAATGTGCATCAACAGTTATAATTCACTATAAAAATTGGTTACAAATTCAATTACCAAAAAGTAATTATTTTACAGAAATCATAATGCACTCTGTGCAGATTATTTTATACCAGTTTTGTGTATACACAATGCACCAATTTTCGTTTTATACGTAAAAACATAAGTTGGATGGGGAAGGGGGACCTGTGCCTTCCCTGTGTCCCCCTCCTCATGTTGTCTCATGTTATTGGTGCATCGGCTGTAGATCAGCTTGCGGCACGACTGCAGACTAACAGCAAACAAATACCCCCAGCCGGCCTTTGTATAATCACAAAGTCTGGTAATTATGTGAATGCAAGTACCGTATTTATGCACACGAAGCCCCCCTCCCCCCTAAGTTTTTAAACTAAAATTTGGAAAAGCTAAAATATTGCACGTAGGGCCCTCCTGTGTGTATTTCATGAGAAATGAGAATGCTGATGTCTGGCAACCATGCACCACGCACTGTCATATGAGTTTATTTTGTATACCGTATTCACCCCTGTACCCAGCGCAGCTTGCCCCCTCCCCCGCAAAATTTGGATCACAAAAATGGGGGTGCGCGGCTTAGATGGATAATTTGTATTTGAAGTCCACGTGCTACATGGGTAGGTAACTGGCGTGCGCGGAGACTTGTCAACAGCGCAGTAGGCTAGGCACACATGCATGTAACCATTCAGGCAGAGGAATGCTGAAATGGAGGCGCAATTGATAACTAGTCACGTGTTTAGGCAGCATTGTTCTCTCCGTGTAACACATACGTGTTTCTGTAGTAACTCTGTACGTTAGTATCTTGAGAGTTCTTTGAGAAATCAAAATGTCAAAACGACTATTGCTTTCGTTTACAGTGAGTGAGAAGCTAAAAGTAAGTAAGGAAGCAGAAGAAATAGGAAATAGCGCAGTACGTCATCACAGTGTCGTGTACTAGAGATTGGCGCAAAATGTAAAACAAGTTATAGCTATTAGATACAGTAGCAACATCAACAGTTCGTAGTGACTAAACATTTTGGACTACTTAGGCTGGATAATGCCAGTAATTTTATTTCCCTTCACGTGTTTAGTGTTGTATCACACGTTGCATGCCTCATGTACTTTGTTCGCACTTTCGTTGCTTCGTGTGCACCCTCGTACGACGTACTGATGTTTGTATTACAGTGTACACTACTAATGGTTCATTTTGTTGGTTTTTGGACTCTTCATTTCGCATTTCGTTGGCAAGTTACTAATTGTGCATTCATATTAGTGCAGTGTGTTCAAACTCTGTTCAGTGTGGCAGTGATATATAACATTTGGAACATCATAAATGTGTCATAGAAAAAAAAGGTTGCGAGGGGTACATGGGCGAATACGGTATTCAGCAAGCTTAATACATTTACAGTTTTTGAAACAAATTCATTCGCACAGAAGCCACGCAGACATGTTTACATTTGATAACGTAACGTGTGGCTCAACATATACTGCATGGGACGGCCAGCCTAACTCGAGTCTGGCGGCCTGTGGCCCGTCCGACCCGTGCTCTTCAACAGCCGATTGTTTACGTTTTTGATACACGGAAGTGATCGTGCGTTTCTCTTACCTATTGAATTTGTTTGTAGAAAATAAGTTACTGTAAAACAACTAACCATATTATATGGTGGCAAATTTAAGATTTTTTTTTTTCAAAATAAAATTTTTTTTGGATTGGGCGATACTTCATAACTTAATTTTTTTTTCTTTCATACAGAGAACATAAATAGAAATAGTACAGCATTGAAACATACCTAATGTTGACAAATTTTTAATTTTTCTGATTTTTTTTCTTCAAAATTGCGCACATAGCCCCCACCCCTTTTAGAGACAAACTTTTGCGCATAAATATGGTAAATAGTTTTCCTGTAATGTTCGCAAAAGCTTTCGGTGCTGCATACTCGCTGTTCACTTTGCAACATTTCTGGAAACAAGGTCGGGGTATTTTATATGCTCGTCGGGTATCAGTTCCTTTATAAAAAATATTCCTACTATAGTAAATTAAATCATGATTTCATTTTCAAAACAAATATTTTTCACATCAATGACAATTGAATGTAAACTTAGAGCAAAAATTCCCATTTTTCTTGGTTATTTTTATTTAAAGTTGTCTAAACAGAGGAGTTTGCCAACTATGACAGATTTTTTGGGAACCATGGCATGAAGTGAGGCTCAAATGTTTTAGAATTTTATTAAGTTTTTACTTAAAAAAAAAGTACACTACAGCAATTGGTTTATTATTTAAGAATTTAAATCCAACAGTCAAATTTACCATGGTTTCTCCAGCACTACTATTTTTAATTCTAAACGGGAGCATTTCGTAAAACAGTTACTGTACATAATTAGTCGATTTGTTGAAAATTTATTTAACTGATGTTTACAAAGGGGAAAAAAATTGCTTACCTATGACAAATTATATAAGTACAGGTACGTATGTCTTTTTACAACTACAGTACTTTAGACAATATTCTTAGTTTTAATACAATATACGAGGTACTAGTACTTACAGGACAATACTTGTTTGTTATAAATACACACACATACCAGGACAAATTTCTGTTAACACAATTTTGGCATTTACTTGCTATGCATTTGGCTGTTCAAATTCATGCAAAATGACAACTCTCAAATTGTGTTGTACACATTTTTTTCATTACATGATAAAACTCAAATAATGAGAATGAAACCCGTTGCTTCTTTAAATAAAATTTATTACGAAACAATACAAATTTGTTTTGCTATATACAAAATATTTGCACATGTACAGTACATACAAACTAGTTTGCTGGGTGAATATGAATGTGGGTGTGATTCATGACTAAGTTATAGTACAAATTAAAAACAAGCATTATACTACATTCCCAACAAAGTTAACACAAGGAAGCCTATGTATAAAATGAGTATGTAGCCATCTCGTACAGCGGCACCCACGAGTCCTGAATTCAGCGTTCCGTAGAATAAAGGTTGATCTAACATGAATCTTGGGTCATAACCGGAGTTGTACGCTGGGTTGTAGAGTGCTAGTCGCAACGAATTAGATTTTATCCAACTCTTGCGATAACAACTTCTACAATTAGCCAATCAGCACCTAGTAAAGCATCGATATAAAGAAACGAAAGAGAACTACACACAAACATTATTAATTTCCAGAGAACCCAAGTGTTGAACTTGTGGTATGGTATGTCAGACTACAAAATATTAACTTCTCACAGTCGAAAACATGGATGTATAATAGAAGTTTATAAATTATTCCTTGCATAATCTTTGGTAATCTGTGATTTGTTGTCAAAAATTCAAGTGCGCTGCAAATTTTGCTATATTCTCTATGACTGTTACGACCTATGACTTCCACTGTAGAGCTGTCTTAATTGACACGAGAAACGTGTTTACAGTGAACAGTTATGTAACACCATAAAGACAGCAGCGGCATTTCTGACATTACATATGTATGTAGCTGTTACAGGGTTCAATTTAAACACCTGCTCACCTGCCCTGGACAGGTGAAATTGCATACAGGCAGACAAAATAAAAATGACATCTGTCAATCATTGATGCTATGAGCACTTCAGCAGAGATGTTTTAGAAGACTGGAGACACTCGTTTTTCGTGATGTGTATAATCACAAAATCTTTGGTTGAAATGGCAGCAATACGAAAGAAATGCATAATTTTTTATGTGTCCGTAATTAATTTGAGATATAGATTATACTGTATACGTGAATCAACAAAACTGATTTTCAGCCTCAAAAGCAAGTTTCGAGAGCTATAAAAAATATGTGAAAATGGCAGTTGATTAATTATATTGACATCACTTTTATTTACCCTGGTATTTCGTGCAATTTGTTAATTTTTGTTTGTAATACATAGTGATAAAACAATTATATCTTTTCATACTGCTAGGGACTTTGCGCATGTAATGACGTGACATAAATTACCTGAATTGATGTCTCAGTGAAAAGACACAAACAAAATACAAAGACAAAACAGTGAAAAGGAGTGCAAAATGATTGCATCTTAAATAGGAAATATAAATGTGAAATGCAAATGTACACCTTCAAGGTATTTAGGTTATTCTAAGGAATTCATTTTTTATCGGGTGTTCTTGTACTGTCAAATTATAATACCCACACTATTTAGTAAAATATGACATAAATAAATTTTGTTAATTGTTAGGTATAGCAGTGTTTAGACAATCAGTATCACCTAATCAATTGAAAAATTTTTTTTTCTCCACAAAAAGTCTGTTATTGTAGCTGGAATAAATACCAATAAATTATTCTGGTGACTTATTTGGTTTTATAAACATGTTTCACCCATTCCATTCATATGTATTTATATGAGTGTAGTGTAGACCACAACAAACCATCAAATGTGCAGATTTTCAACCACTCAACAGATTTGTTTAAAGAATCATTTTATTTAAACATTTAACTGAAAATACTTTGCACTCATTCCTTACAGGCAATATATTTGTTGGCATGTACAAAAAAATTACGAAATGACATTAAAAAAGTGAAAGTTAACATCACCTCATAAAAACTGACGAAAACGTAGAAAATAGTTTCACCAAAACCAGGTGAGTCTGTTGATAAATAATGGCGGCGGGTAAATTTTTAATGATGCGTATCTATTGGACAGTCAAAAAAATTAAAATTCAACCCTGATGCTATTGCAGTATTGCGTTTGACACTCAATTGACGTAATGTTGTCGTAAATTATCAGTACAACTGTACCTTGCGAAAAGATTGTCGAAAATACTTGTCTGTGGCTTACTCAAAAATAGCAAAAATTAAAATATTTACGAAACTTTATTATTACTATATGTATATAACGTGACAATGATAAAATGACTGAGTTCTGCCCAGGTGGGGGTACCTTGTCGTAGGTGCGGCTGGCCTCCATGCACTATCGTCCATGGCAGAGCCACGACAGCCGCCAGTTGAACCCAACATTCCTGTGCCCAGGTCATGATGGTCCCTACTCCTCATTCTGTTCTGCTTGTTCTTCTGTAATGGACTTTGTCTTGTAAGATATCTATCTTGGACGCCACTCCCATCACTATTCTACATTACATTCTTTCAAAATTAACACCACAATACATATTATTTTCAAAATTGATATCACAATACAAATTACAGTACTTCTCAGGAAAAACATATTTTATGTTATGAACATTTTACATGTGAGATCATAGAAAACATATACCCAAAACAATAAATAATATTAAATGTGGTATAATTTTTGTTGCTCTTTCAGTCTTTCTATTATAACACCGAAAATACAGTATTTATTTCCAGAGTATTAAAATGTTATAGGTGATATTAAAATTGGAGAAACATGAAAACTGCGAACTATGTCTGAAATTGACTCCGGATCTACTTTCTTCCATAAATGTGGTCTGATTTTGTGGCTTAGCAAGTGACTGTAATTTTTCCTTACACAGTTACTTATGTAAAAAACGTTTTTATATATTACGAACGAGATACACACTTGTGACTGGCGGGGCTGTGCAGTCACCACCTTTCCCTCGTATAGAAAATATTGCGGCATAGTAGTGAATGATTGTATCGTGGGACTTACACCGAAGTTTGTAAGGGAATGGAGCAATGGTACGGTTGTACAACCAATGCAACCATGCTATGCCATACACGTACTGTATGCATATAAAATTACTATTTTATGGCATATTTCTGTGATTGTTTAATGAGTCCTTAAATACTTCTTTCAGTAACCATATCTGCTGTTACAGAATTGTATTGTACATAAAAGCTAACTAACAAATTTTGTATTTGGGCATATACTATAGTTATTGCGTATCCCTTTCCTGAAATTACACTGCAATTTTTATGTTCTCAACTACAGGCCTATGATTTACACCAAACTGCAGTATGCAACTAGCAGACGGAACATCAACGCAGGTTGTACAAGCAATATTCGTATCTTCAACTTACAAACAAACTTTCTACAATGCAAATCACACAAAAATATGATTCTGTGTTAGAAATATCTCTCAAATGTACATTTACTTTTTTTTTTATAACGATATATATGTATATACATAAACATTCTCTTTTAACAGCAGTCGCCTAAGTTCAGTCTCAATACAAATGTAAATGTCAGAATGCTATCAAGGTGAAACCAATTGTTCTTGATTTACACTCGATATCAGTTTTCTGAGCACAACACGCTAGTTTAACTGAAGTTGCAATGCTGACACATGTTGGAGAAAAGGTTTAGTTTTGTACTGCAAATGCTCAGTCCCTCAAACAGAACATCAGCCGTCCTAAGCTCGCAGTCACACCGACACGATCACGTCCGTCCAAGCTTACAGATTAGTCACTGCTGATGTCGACACATTCCACATCGCTGGTGCCACCGCATAAGTCCGGCAGACTGTGCCCCGGCCGGCCGATCAACCCCATTCCTGCCAGCATGGCGCTCTGACTGTTGTCCGTCTCTTCATCCTGAGAACAAAGAACGGCACGTCATCCAAACAATCCAAGTAGCTCTGTTATTAAAGTTTAGAAGTACTGTACGGTAGTGTTAAGGTCCCACTACAACATGTTTGCAAAACATGAATATCAAACTGGGTACATGACTACAACTACCTTCTGTATCACAAATTATTCTTGCAGATAAAAACACACACAAAATACCACACAAATTTCTTGTGGCGATGCAATGTTTGCTGGCTAGGCCAGCTTTGTCAGGCACTGAAATGATTAGTCCGTGCAAAACATACCCTTTGTCTTACACAACGTGTATTTCTTCCGCTAAGTTATCTCTGTAACTGCTAAACATGAAGTGTAAATTTATATTAAGATATGGGAAAAAGGATCACGTACTTCAGCAGAATATGACAAATGTTGCCCCAATATTTTGATTGTGAACCATTACAATTCACACATGACGAATGACAAACTGGTCATTTCCAATACTTTTGAATGTGTATCAGAAATCCATATTTATTGAACATGACTCAACTAACTACGGTTCCAAGCAAAACGGCGAAGACCTAAGTCTGATGACATCTGCCGGTGGAAACTAAAAATACGTTTGCAAACAGCGGTTTATGTTCAGCGACCCGTAGCATTACTTGGTGCTGATTAAACCGTATTATAAAGTCAGTAGGTATGGTAATAAGATCACAAATACGGTAAATATTTGAAAGTACATATACTAAATACAGAGAGTTCAATTTAATTTGAAATACTTTCAGTAATGTTGTATATAAACAGGAAAATACATGGAACTACACGTGATTATTCGCTGCTAACCATACAAGCAATAACGTAACACTTGTTAATGTTGAATTGAATTTTTTTTTTCTAAAGTTAAAAACGTTGGACCCGTAAAAATTTAAAATTTTATATTTGTGCCATACACTGTTCAACTTTTACACATCAGGAAACATGTTATTTCCCCAAATAAAAAAAAATTATGCCCCATAGATATAGCACAATCACCAAACAAAGTCACAAAATGGCAGTTGCTGTGTAGCCAAAATTATAAAAAAATAGTTAACTTGCAGAAACAAGGTAATTCATATAGATACTTACTTATGTGAGAGACTTCAAGACACTTTTTTAAACACAAAGTGATAAATTTTTGTATTTTTTAAAAATTGATGAAAATAAGTACATTTTTGCATAACTTTAACTTTTGGCTACTACAGAAGAGCACCTTGTATCCGGAATAGAATTCTACTATCCGGAACTCAGACTATCCGGATGTGTTCTAAGGTGTTGTAAAAAAAATATTGATACAGTAAAACCTCTCTATAAAGACCCCTCACGGTTCCCTAGAATAGGGTCTTTATGCAGGGGTGGTATTTATAAAGGGGTTTAATTGTACAGTAAAACCCTTATTTTAAAACCCCACAGTTCTTAATAAAAGGGTTGTTATAGAGAGGCGGTTGTTATAAAGAGGTTTTACTATATTTATTATTAATGGGCATTAAATCCCAATTATTGGTGCAGTTTATGTCCGTCTATAAGCGCTGCGCGCGCGCATGTAGTGTCTGTTCAATGCTAGCTTTGTGTGTGAAAAAAAAATATTTGACTGCATTAAATTCCTCTTGTTTGCGCAGTTTATGCCCCGTCTAGACGCTGCGTGCGCCGATAACATGGGTGATACGGGTGGGGGAGTGGTGTAGTGGGACTGCTTGTGATGTGCTATCGCTAGTCTGTACGTATCTGCCGACATGCAATGTCTTCAAAACATTAACTTCCAAGTGATGGTTAAGAGAGAAGAAAACAAAAGAAAAGTTCAGTTAAGACATTATGTTTTATTTTTCATTTGAGGGACATGTGTAGCCTACAGTGAGTCACTGTAAAGTGTTGTATGTAATGTACCTAACTGTAACAAGTGTTAAAATTTTATATTTTATTTATGCGACATGTGAATACAGCCACTGTACGTACTGTGTGTAATTTACGTAACTGTAACACAAGTTTTTTAAAGTCAAACGTCTCGCGTATGTTAGCTTGCTCCAGCGTGGACTAATTGTTTTCAGAGTCGCGTAGCTGTTGCGTGCCCAATGCAAGAATGCAAGGTCACTACAGTACGCCCGGCAGATAATTTGGTGATTACCAGCACGCTGCTGGTGCGGAGGCCTGCGGGCCCGAGGAAAGTAAAGGAGATAAGAAGGCAACACCGATAACGCTGACTCACACACTAACTTATCTGCCGGCGTCGGACATAGTAGTTCAAGCGCGCCCGTGGCAAGGTCACTACAAACAAGCAGATGCAGATGTCAACACCCTACCCCATCCAACTTATTATGTTGCCAAGCATAATAGCGGCAGTTTCAGGATCGCGGTGTTGCTACATCTAAGCTCAGCTACAGTTATGTTCACAAACTTTGGACACTACTTTTTTTTAAACAATTAGGGGGCCTATTAATGAACTTCTACTATCCGGAATAGCAAACGTCCCGACCATTCCGGATACTGGGTGCTCCGATGTATTGTAATTTTCAAAACTAACTTTTGTCAAACACGTCATAAAATGCACTGATATTCTGACTATCAGTTCCGTAGTTTTTAATTCATTAGTTAGTTACTTTTTGATTTTGGCTACACCGCAATGGCCATTTTTTGACTTTGATAAGTGATTATGCAAAAACTATGGGGCCTAATCTTTTTTATTTGAGGAAACAACGTGTCATCTAATGTGCAAAAGTTTAACAGTGTTTGGCACAAATATAAAATTTTGAATTTTTACGTGTCCAACACCCTTAAATTTTTAGCGTTCAATTTATTCTGAATGACCCATACCCACAATTTTCAATCAAAAATTTTCTGTGTCTTGGGCTGTCACTTGGAAAGAGGGATTAAATTTCACTGTTAAAAAAAATTACAAACATGCGAGTTGCAAAAATTAATCGAATACAATTAATGTTACCGTATTTACCCAGGTAACACCCGCCCCCGTGTAAGACCTGCACCACACCATTTCAACATGCTCTCACGGAAAATTTTTTTTTATAATATTTAGTTCCAATTTAACTGCAATTTGCATAAAACTGTAATTAAATAAAATTAAACATGAATTAAATGAAAGATGTAGACGTCTTATTATTTTATTAAGAATAAAATTATGGCCCAGACGTAAATATTGCTCAGCTCCAACGATGTGTCACTGTCAGTAAATAACAATCAAACAATGTCGAGTAGGCGGCGATCTGAACTCTGTAGACAGCAGTCTGTAACTATATAAAGAGCGTGCTGAGGACTATTGAGTTTTTTTTTCCCCACAACATTTAGTGCCAATTCAATTTCCCTTTGAATATAAACGTAATTATATTAAGTTAAATATTAATTGAATTAAAAATGTAGAGCCCCACGTATCAAAATTATGGTGAGCCGAACCGACAGCAAGATGAATGCTCCGCTCCATCGTATTCGTATACTGTACTGCACTCTGTCGGTTGCAGTCTGTAACTAAACAGCGTGCTGTACAGTGGCTCATTCTGGCGGAACAACGAAACACTACTATTCCATCTAGTTGTCCGCACTTGCACACGCCGTGCTGTGAGTGCCTAGATCCTCAGTTCTCACTCAACAGTCCGGCCGAGCCTGAAGAAGAAGGATCTAGGCGCATGCTCGCCATTATCATTGTTCGCCCGGTTAAAACATAAAATCCAGATGTTTACAGAATCAAAATTTACATCAGGCATAAAAGAATAATGAGCGTAATTTTACCAAATACAATAACAAATGGAGGAATGTAATAGAGGAGTAGCGTGATTGTAATAAATCCTTTCAGGAGTTTGCAAAATATGAAAAACCCAACTTTTTACGAATTTTCCGTGTATGACCCGCACCCCGACTTTTCGATAAGGATTTGCGAAAAAAGGTGCGGGTGGTACGTGGGTAAATACGGTATATGCATGAAACAAAATTATGGACACTGCATTAAGCAGTGAATGAAAGCGTTAAATTTATACTCTGTAGGAAACGAAAGGGATCATTAAATGATAGTTTTACTCTACATGAAGAAAAACTTTACAACAGGGGTTTACTGTACATAACTTACTGTAAATATTGATTAGCCAGGAATTTCTAAAGAGTTTGCTAAATCATTAAAGTATGTAGAAATATAAGGACAACATATTTTATCATGGTTTATGTATGGACATGTGGTTCTAACCATTAATTTAATACTTAAGATAAATCTTACCTCGTCTATTATAATCACAGATTTATCATCAGGAACATCAGCAAACAATCTTTTCCTTTGTGTGTTGGCCACAGGTTCCTCAAGCATTCTGATCATACTCTCGTCCGTTTGCAGGGTGACGCCTGGAACACTGACGGAGGACTTTGTCCCAATGTTTATGGAATCAACGTCCATTCCAAACAGTTCTCCCTGCTCTCCTCCGAGAGGTTCTTCCGCCAGAATACTAGCCAGATGTTCCTCGAGCATGTCTGCAATTGGCTTTTCACCTGGAGTCAAATCTGATGATGTTGCTTTTTGATTTTTGGCAGCACAATAGCTATTTGCAGGATTACTGCCACTAAAACTCTTCAATGAGCTATTTTCTTCTGTTTTAGTGTACTCCAGGACTTCTATATCTGGATCTCCTTCGTCCAACGCTTGAGCATTAAGATGCTGGCCTGCTCTGCTTGTCACATTATTCCCTTTCTCTAGCTGTTCTTCTTTTATTTCTTCTCTTCCTGTGATTGCTACTATGAAGTCTTCTTTATCATCAGTATCAACTTCCTTCTCTTTAAATATATGAGAAGTAATTTCAGTCTCTGCACCAGAAACTGAGCTCTCTTGTTTCAGAATATGGTCTTCTACATCGTTACTACATGAGACCCCTCTGCCAGAACCTGAATTATTTTCTTTTTCCCTCATATCAGGATCAGTTTCATGCTGCCTCACATCAACATTTCTTTCTTGCATCCTCATATCAGCGTCTGTCTGTTGCATTCCAAGATCAGTATCCATTTCATGCTCCCTCAATTCAATATCAGTTTCATGCTCCCTCAAGTCATTATCAGTTTCATGCTCCCTTAATTCATTATCAGTTTCATGCTCCCTCAATTCAGTGTCAGATTCATGGTCCCTTAATTCAATACCAGTTTCATGCTCCCTCAATTCAGTGTCAGTTTCATGCTCCCTTAATTCAATACCAGTTTCATGCTCCCTTAATTCAGAATCAGTTTCATGCTCATTAAATTTAGTATCAGTATCATGCTCCCTCAAATCATTATCACTTTCTTGCTTCCTTAAATCACTATTAATTTCAAGCTGCTTTGAATCATTGGTTTTTTGGGCCCTCATATCAGTGTCCTTGAAGTAAGGATGTATCCTCATATCAATGTCCTTCATATCAGTGTATGTTTGTTGTGACCTCATATCTATGTCTGTCTGCTGTACTCTCAAATCAGCATCAGATTCTTTCTCAGTCAAATCAGCAACAGTACTCCCCTGCCTCAAATCAGTGTCTGGTGATTTCTTTGCTTTAAAACTAAAATCAGTATCATATTCTTGATTCCTAAATTCTGTGTTGGTCTGCTGTATCCTCATATCAACGTCAGTTTCCTGTGCTATCAAATCACTATCAGTTCTGTGCACCCTCATATCTGTGTCTTTCTCTTGAAACAAACTTTCATTATTTTCTTGCTTTGTTTCAATATCATGAGTATTTACTTCCATGTTGTTTGTAGGATTACCACTTCCTTCATCTACTTGCATTTCTTTAGCTGACTCAGCATTATGTATGTCACCTTCATTTGAGTCATTATTCTTTTCCATCTCATGTAGTTCCTGAGTTTCTGTGTTAGATTCTTCAGCCGTTGTGCGATCTTCATCGGTCATTTTACCTAGCAATTTAAAGTTTGAAATTTTATCATCTTCAACATCACTTTCTGTGCTTTCATTTTCCGATTCACTACTCCATTTAATTTCAACAGACATTCTGTCATCGTCGTCATCAGTATCCATTTTTTCTTCCTCCAATTCTAAACTGATATTATTTGAAACATTAATTTTTTTCACATCTTCAGAGCCAACAACATAACCTGCATCTTGTACCTTATCATCAGTCTTTTCTAGATCAGGTTTGGCATCAACTTCAGTTACCTCCTGTTTAGTTTCATAATCAGTCTCATTTATTTCATGCTCAACTTTAGTACCCAGTTCAGTTATGTTCTGTTCATTTTCAAACTCCTCCTTCACCTCTTCAATATCTATTCTGGATACGTCAGTTGTAAAATCCTTCTCATCTTCATCTCCCTCATTGACTGAACTTATACGCTCTTCTGTCTTTGTTGGCAATGTATTTTCATTCATATTAGGTTCTGGCTCTTCACTTTTAGGATAGTCTTGAACTAATTCATTACCTGTCGTGGTGTTTTCATGCTCTTTACCTACAACCTCATTATCACTTTTAGTTTTATCTTCCTCAATGTCTCTGCTGGTCTCTTCAGCTCGGACAGCAATATCTTTGTCTAGCAACTGAGTGTCGCCATCTTCCCACTCGTCAGGATTGTAACTTATAACTTTATTTTGACTGTCTGATGTTTCTTTGTTAAGAATTTCTGCATCCGAGAAATCCCAATCCTTAGTGTCGCTTTCTCTTCCCTGACTACTGCTATCAGAGTCTCTGCTCTGATCCAATTCGGACTGGCTTCCTTCAGTCTCATCACGCACTCCCCAATCACCGTCTTTGTCACCACTTATCTCGGCACCCTTACTGAAACGAGTTCCCTCATCTGTATCAAGAATACCATTCTCTCTCCACTGCTCTTTGTCATTTTCATTTGTACCTGCCGCATCTCTTTGTTTATCTCTTTGCAGTACATCATTTGGCTCCATTGTATTATGCACATCTTCCCGAGGATCTGCAGTCAATTCCTCTATCAGCATCCTGACGTCAAGGTCATCGTGGAAGTTGCGTCCCTCCCGACTCTTGGCTGCATCAACTTGCTTCTGGTGGCCGGTGAAGGATTTGCCAACATCCATTGCAGCGTCCGCACTGCCCTGATCACCGGACAAGTACTGTTCTAGCCTCTCGTGCATGTCCGCAACAGCCTCTCCCTCGTGGCTGCTTATAACTGTCTCGTCAAACATCGGCTCAAGGTATTCTTCGCACATGTCGATGTCACCGTTCTCCTCGACTTCCGATTCTACTTTCTGTTCAGTTTCACTAACAATGCCACTTTCTTGAGGTGTTTCATCGACAGCATTATTTTCAACAAAGAAATAAGGGTCAATTTGAGGCTGAATGGGTTCTACAACTCTAGAGCTAGCGTTCTTAGTCTGAACTTCCGTAAATGGTTTTGTATACGACACAGCTTCTTTCTCTTTGCCAGAGCTGTTTTCTTGGAAATTATTCACATCTTCCATAACATTATCATCTTCACCTGAAAAAAAAAAGTTCAATTTTAAAAAGTTTATAGGGGCCAATATAATCACAGTAAACAATATTCTATAACTACATGTAACATGACACTAAACATTCTTAGCCAAGTCTGAAATGTAGAAAACACCAGCTTAAATAACTATGCCGTAGGGTGATCTGTGGCATCCAAAACAATTGTGGTTATTGGTAAGAATTCTGATTATTTGAAAAATCTAGAATGTCTGTTACTCTTTGAAATTTATTTTAAAATTGTAATTTTTTAATAATTACATCTCCTACACAAGAGCTGTGTCCAAAAATATGTATTTATAGCTACAGAAATAACAGAGCCCTAACAGTACGTAAATTATCACTGTGGATTATCCACAATGTTCCCGACTTCCCTGGATTGACTGGGACAATCAGGAGTCGACTGTATTTATTAAGAAGCATTTCTTCTCGTACTACATTGAACCTTATTTACACTGAACTGCTACATGTTTATAACGCACGAAATACAATGTACGCCTTTGCATTCAACATTAAAGCAAAGACGGTGGGTACAATTACACTACAAACTGGATGAATGATTTGTTTCACGTTCACATCCAATTTCAAAACAATTACTTACAATAGTTATTTACAATATCATTTTAAAGAGTTCAGTGCCAATAACTAGGGTTCTGCAAAGCTTTGAGAATCTAGACCAAATTATTTGAAGCACACATGGTTAGACAAAATGAATCATAGCTTAAAAATATTCGTTTACTTTTGCCTCACAATTGCTTTCCAACATATTGACCTTAATACGGTATATTATACTGTATTTACGAGTGGTAAATTTGCTCACACATACGTAGATACATGTGATTTGCAGCTGTGAAATACAAAAATTCTACAACAAAACTTTATAACTTTCCCTGGAACACACAGGAAGCACGTGTGCCTGGTGAGTTAAGCTTGTAGCATTGCAGGGCAAGGGGTTTTTCATTATTCGTGAGTTAGTATTTTATGTAATCTTAATTTTCTAATGTAATATTTAAAATTGTAACTTTTATTTCAGTGGTCTCGGTTCCGGAAAGGAAGAGTGAAGGCGCAGTTCTTTTATTCCTGTATGTTCTACATTTCAGATACGGGTAATGTTGGCTGTTATGGCCAGGTGGCCTTGGTAGGAGATAGTAGCTTTGTTTATCTTTTCGTGTTCTGTTTTTTCCGCGGGAGTTTTGGCGCTGTTTGCTATTATTGCATAGTTTTTAATGTTGCCCTAGAGGGTTCTAGGTAATGGAACGAATGACAAGGGTCATGCCACCTAGAAACAGCCAACGAGAGCACGGCGTGTGGCATCCCTTCGCCTTTCATTCTGGAATGTTTAGCCTCTGCCAAAGTTATTCAAAGTCGTGACACGAGCCAGATAGGACTCACGCGGGACTACGGCCGAAATTTTTACATGTAGGCTGTTAGGTGCGGAGAGCTAGTATGGTTTCTCATTTTTCTTCGCCGCGTGTGTGTTCACAGTGAGTTAAATTTTCTGACTTTGTCTTGTCTAATCTTCAGATATAGTCGTGCTGTGTTTCTACTTATAGTTTTCTGTGAAATAAGTGCTAAGACTTTAACAGTGTATTTAATGCCTATGTAAACTGAAGTTTAATAAACCAGAAGTCTTGGATTATAATGAAGTAGGCCTACATAATTTCGGGACTAACCATTATAAATTCACCAATGTCTGTGGAAATTGCAAATTTGGCCTACAATGTAACCTAACCTACAAAAGTACTGTCAATAAATTCTGGAGTACTTGACTACAGATCGAGAAACATGTATCAGCTTTTAACCTTGCCTTTTTGGCTGGGTTATCATCGAGCTGACGCACTGGTCTAGGAGGACTGGTGTGCCACAAGCTGTCCGCACAACACCAACACGTGATAAAGTAATGACGTCTCGCCTTTCCTACTCCCTCCGGCTTCTCAAAAATATAGAAGACTAGCACGACAAATCGAAATTTAAATAGATTAAAAAGTCTGCAAGACCATAACTTAAACAGTAAAACAAGCATGGCGGCAGCAGTTTAGCTAATAAGTGCACAGAGCACACTCAACAAACACAGCTCAGTAAAACACTTTGTTTACATTCATGCTATTAGTTTAGCATTAGCCAGAAATATTATTTTTGTATCTGACATAATAATTTTGTTCTCGGAAGTCTGCATATTAACATAACAATTTAGCATATTTTGTATAAGTATCTGGTTAAACCACAGGCTGTAACAGAAAATAAACACAGCATTTTCTAAATCCAAACACATTGGATGCCACTGCAATCTATCTGCAATATAATTAATTGATAAAACACGCTGCACTGCAGCACATTCTGGTGGCACAGCGGAACACTATCTCCGTAATGGTTCCTGTGCTGTCCGCCGCCACATTGTCTAGACTGGGTACACAGACGTTCGTTCATCCGTTAAGTTGCGAGGAAGTATCTAGGCGCGAGCTTCCTATCAAACATAGGGTTTCCTTCTAAGTCCCGTGTGCTTAACTCAAAAGTCACTATTGTTGCCAGATTTTCTGATGGATTGTAAAACAGTTTCTATACATTTACTTTACACGTTGTTTTCTATTTGATCAAAGGCTCTATTCTAATTTTTGATAAAATTTTGAGAAATTTTTTGGAAGGTTTCAGAGTCATTCTGTGTGAAATCAAGAAATGAGCTTTATTGCACCAATTATTCGTGGGCAGAGAACATATACATACACACACATTGAGCATGACACACACAATCTTTCATGCCCAGTGGCCTTTTCCTACCTTATATTATTATTTCTGACAGAAGAAAATTACAGCTAAGGTAATGTGAGGCTCTCTCAGCCGTTACTGTCGTACAAAGATCATGACCACTGGGATCTTTAGTGCCAGTAAAGGATGATGTGATGTAATGTGAGTATGAAGCAGTCCCGGAACGGAGGGGCAGGGAAAAAGGGAGATACCCTTGAAAACCTGCCGACCAACGGCATCGTCCGGCGTGGTTCCCACATGCGAAAATCCGCAAAGCCGCCACGTGGGCAACAGAACCCTGATCACCTTGGTGGGAGGCAAATGGTCTGACCACTGGGCCCCCACACCTGTTGTCAACATATAAATGTTTATAGAAATACCCACTTACTCATCAAGCCAGCAAAGAAGCAACAAGCAGATACTGAGGAACACCAGCTGACCGAACTGTTGAAAAACTTCAGAGTGTACACGTGACTTAAGACAAGAACACAGCTCAGTTTCCGAAACATCACATCTGTTGGTGAAGGAAGCCTGCTACTGTTTGTCTGTTATCTCTCTCTTGTGTTGTCTGGGATCACATCCATCTGTGTTGTCCTCGTCTACTTTTGTCGTCATTTCTCTTACACCTTATTTTGCTGTTTTAATTTATTGTTTTTGTGTCATCTTTCTTCTCTATATTCTTACTATATTCCACACCGGGACTAATGTGTGCAGTTATTGTTTTATTTTAACTTTTTTTTGTGTTGTCTTTCATGACACGACTACATTAATTTCTGGAATTGTTTGTACGTTACATGTTAGTTGCCAACAGCTAATACTGATTTCTTTTTACTATGAGACTTTTCAGTGACACAACAACATTCACTTGCCACGGTGCATGTCCCCAAAATCTGCTGCAGCCTTCAACCTCCAGTGTGCAGCGTAAGATACAGAGGGGAATGTCTACCACAATGATACTCTTTGGCCGCGTCCCGAGCTGAGCCCGCCCGACCTAGCTCGAAGTGACGTCTTGTACAAATGACCTTGAGCTATACATGCGTTACATGATTAATGAACTAAGATTATTCACT
Organism: Medauroidea extradentata; assembly: GCA_003012365.1. Lineage (NCBI taxonomy): Eukaryota > Metazoa > Arthropoda > Insecta > Phasmatodea > Phasmatidae > Medauroidea > Medauroidea extradentata. The sequence goes on from PNEQ01004818.1 coordinate 126,755, forward strand.
TTGTTTACTTAACTTACTTTTTAAATTTATTTATCTACCACATTTCATTCATGTTATTTTTAATACCTTGAATTGGCAATGAAATCTACGATGACTTAAAAATATAGTAGGACTCTAATCTGTTCTATGTGCTGTACTATTACTCAAGCGGGAACATGGCAGCAGCCATATTTATTTATATGTACCAACATTTTATTGAATATACATTATAAATACATACCAACTCCGCTCTTTGATAGCACAAATGAATCTGGTAATGTTTCATTGTTAAGGGATTTTGTTACGATACTACTGTGTTAATACTACTATATTATCGGCACCAATTGGAATAACACCTGTTCACATTATCTGCCATGTTCAACAGCATGTCAATTGTGATGTAGATATTCTCTAATAAATATGTTTACATGACTTGCATATGTGATTACAAGTTCACTGAATTAAAATGTTTTTTTCTGAATCAATTAAAATAAAAATAACTTTGATAAGCTATCGAAAATTAGTCACACTAGAAATATTTCCCTTATTAATGAATTTCAACAGCTGAAATTCTTATAGAAATCAAAATGAAAGTAGTGAAAATTTCATTTTGTTTTAGGTATACTGAACATTCGCACAACCCTAATGTTAAGAGCATGTTAGCACACAGTAAATACGTACTACTGTTGTAAATGATCCGTTATTAGTACAGCATAAATTTAAGAGCTAATGAATTACTATTCAAGAGACCAATATTAAATATTTTATAGCAAGAACTACTCGCTGCCAATACACATCAAGAAAGAAACCAAACAGCTACAAACCTCTGCATATAAACCAACAACATACAAATATACACACTCGCTCAAGTCATACTGAACTCACCCGCTACAACGTCGAAGTTAAGGCTCTCGTCCGGCACGTACAAGTTGTGTTTCTTGTGGATACACTCCACGATTGTCTTCTTCAACATGCCCAGCTCAACCTCGATGCGGTCGACGTAGTTGAGCAGCCGCGAGCAGCGCGAACATAGGACGCCCTGCTTGTTCAACAAGGTCAGGTTCTCTGCGGATACTATCTTGTCCAGTTTCTGCGACATTTGTACCTTTGTCGTGGAAGTGCACATGGTGAGGGGCGTGTTGTCCGCTGCTGGCTTGTTGCACAGACGACATCTCTCTGCTCGTGACAACCGGTCCTCCGAGCCCTCCTACCAGTCGAAGCACACCAGTTACCCTCAGTATGCTACAGTACGTAGCTGAACAAGAACAAGCAGCACACATGAATACAATAACAAGTTTCACTAACTGCCAGCTAATACCATACCTGTATTCAATATTGAGTCATCTAGGTAACCCCTCTTAACACTTTACAATGTTTCCATATATGCAACTGTGCAATTCCACCATGCTTCGTAACAGTTCTCCTACAATAAAACCACGTAATTTTGACTCCAGCTGAAACACTAAAGTTGTTATCGATCTTATGCTGAAATGAATGAGTAGAGAAAAAGGTTAAAACAAGACACTAGCAATGTAGCTAGGGAAAAATGTTGTTCTGTAGTTCAACATTCACCTGCTACAAAAACAACGGTATGTAACAGGTTGTAGCCTGAATGAACCTTCGCCGTCATTTAAAAACTAAGAAAATGCCTCATTTTGAATTATTTCTCACAAACGATAGCAGTTAGGAAAAATGTGATGCTTTCAACACACCATGCAGTAAATAATGCTTATAAAAGACTATGGTACCGGTAGGTATGTTATGTGTGTTTACTTAAAATATGTTTGTAACAAAATCAGTTGTGTTTTTTTTAGTGTGACCACATCATTTGTGTAGTACAAGGCTAACACAGTCACACATATTTACATTTTATACTGTTGAATTGGCCATGACCTGAAAAGAAAATAGGTACAAATTTACAGATTTATTTTAAATACAAACGTGAATTATTTAGTTATAATTTTTAACGGCGGACTTTGCATTCACAACAGCAATGATCTAAAATATATTCATGCCAACCATGATTAAAACGGTTACAATTTCTTAATGATTTTTATTTCGCAATTTGTTTGGTTTAAATGTGTGTTTTTAAAAGCATCAGCTTTAAAAGTGTGTGTATATATATATATATATATATATATATATATATATATATATATATATATATATATAATATATATATATATATATATATATATATATATTAAATATATAAATATTTATATATATATATATTTTTTTTTTTTTTTTTTACTGTTTTGTAAGTCTGTGATTTTGATAATACAGTACTTGTTTTACTAAAACTGAACCTGTTATCTGTCACAATTTTTTTCAAGTGTTGTGGTTTACAAACAGTGTGTCAAACATTTACATAAATGATATTTGAAATTGCACAGATAGTTACTATTCACTTCACACTTTAATTCGTAAAGGAAAATGACTATTCACACATGCCTAGCTTCCTGAATTGAAACCTTCAACGTCATTAGTACCAATTTTTTTCTGTAAAAATTCAACAAAAGCCACACATATTTTAGTTTACAGTAACAACGGCAAAAAAATTTTTTTTTATCTGAGACTTCTGTTGCTGGAATTCCATTTTTTCCAAAATGTACCTAGGACAGCTAGAACCTAGATATATTATAGGCATGCACTACTTCACTGTATGTTCTGAAATATATACTGACAGTCTGAAGTTTTACATGGGTCTGAGAGCCAAAACAACAATTACAAGGAAAATGACATTAAAAGAAGAAAAAAACAAACTTCATGTACACAACATTAAGTAGACCTAATTGAGTAACTGGCACTCTGTGTTGGTTGCAGGAACCACTATATATTTTTGGCAACTTATTTACATTACAGCACTTTTGAAATTGTGTAATTACAGTAATATCCTCATTAATTCCAAAATCAAGCTTCATTTATTTTTATGGTTCAAAGGCCTACATCAAGCCTTTATTTACTTGTCTTATATTAACCAGAGACAATATACCTGAATAACAATCACTCCGCTAAGAAGCCAGACTGAACAGAAAGGAGAATAGTAAACTCTCAACTATGAATAATGCTACGTATGTTTCTTACAACTCAGCCCAGTCTAAAGGTGCTATTTCTTTGAAGCGTCAGATGCTTGCGGCTGACGCAGTGCGGCTGACGCAAGACACTGCAACAATGTAATCAATCGGGACCATTTACTATTGTGCGTCAGCCGCTTGCGGCGACCGTTCGGCCGCTGTGGCCGTACCCCTTCACGAGCAGTACAGACGCAGCCGCAGATGCGAACATTGTGTCGTCGTGCGAGTATCGAAGTGTATTGTTGCCATCATGGGCGAAGCTAAAGTTTTATTTTCGGTTGTAGAAGACGAAAAACTGGTGGAAAGTGTGTCTAAATTTCCTAGCATGTAGCATACATGGCATAGCAAGCACTGTGTACAAAGATCAACTCGTAAATTAGAATGCTTGGAAAGAAGTAGCGGAATTCGTGGAAAGAACATGTAATTAGGTATATTATATGTAATTAATACGCTACCAAGTATATGTTTCATTTATTTACATTGTGAAATTTGGCGTAGAGTGAACAGTTTGTTAAACCCCTAAAACATGTTTCCCGCTGTTCTATAACGTAGGATTTATTTTCGTAACTAGGCTATATATGTATTGTTTTCATATTGTTGTCTTGAGATGTATGGACCACTTATACACATACTGTAAGTTAATATTACACTAATGTGTACATTTACAGACATAAATAGCAACCAAATTACAATTTACTAGGCAATGCATAAGTTTATAACATAACATATTTTAAACAATGCTTACAATTTCATTTAATTGTGATCTTAAAGCAAATCGACCACATAGTAAAAACCGTATGTGTAACCATGTAGCGAAAAGTATTTTTCTACTTCGACTACTGACATAGTAACAAAATTAATTTCCTTAAAAAACCGTAGAAATAAAAATTCATGGCCGTATGTACTACAGTATACTTCTATATAACCATAATTTATTTCACAGAAGCATTTCTAACATTCATTGTGATGATACAAGCAGCCAACAAGATCCCGGGGACGAATTCACTACTATGGAGGAAGCTGATCAACCATCGAATACCCCGGACATGAATTATTCTTCGACATGCTTTGTGGACACGTCGGTAGGTTCAGTTCACCTGTCGAGTAAATGTCAATGACAAAATGACAAACTTGTCAACTTGATGGAGAAAAGTTGAGACAAGACATCATCAACAGACTCATTGTGAATAATGATGATGAGGTCGATCTATTTTTTTAAAAGTATAGCTATGTCTGTCAAGAAACTAAGACCCGATTTAATAAAGGCAGCAGAAATGAGATCACTGCAGATGGTTTTCGATCTGGAACATCGAAACACACAACAATTAATTTTTCCAGCTAAATCCGTCAGCATCACCTAGTACTAGTGTCAGTACTTGAGTCCTATCACCATCACCATCAAGTGTGCAACACTCTATCGAACATTTCTCATATGATTCCACTCAGTTTGAAACACCCACATCATTTGGACACTATAACACTTAGAACATACCATGAATTTTAATCCACTTAACTCATTGTTACAGCCTATTTTTGCTCTGGTGTAGTAGGATGTGGGTATTTGTTTGTTGGACACATATTCACATCATCCTTAATCAAATCGAGGACAAAGTTAAACTGAGCAGTGTTCAGCCTGAAAAATTCGCGGAATTTCTTGTCGTCCTGCAGCAAATGTCGGTATTAGTGTTGCGTAACAACCTTCACGAAGTCTTGTTTGAAATAAAGGGTGTACTTTAGCATTTCCCTCATTACTTAATTGTTGTAGTACAATTTCTTTCTCCTCATTTTCTTCTAAAAATAAATACAACAATAATTCGCGCCCACTCATGTCCGCTCACTTAAAGCTAGATGCACGCGACTGACGCTCACGGCTGACGCATCAGAGGAATCCTACCCCAATGCGTCAGACGCTGTACGTCAGCCGCACTGCGTCCGCAGCAAGCGTCTGACGCTTCAAAGGAATAACACCTTAATATAGGTAATATTAGTTATTGTCGCCACATTGTATAGTAGATAACTGTGTGAGGAAACAGACAACTTTGATATTAACCTTATGGTAAGACAGAGGAATCAATGTTCCAATATCCACGTCGCTGAAGTCGTCATCTGAATCAAGCTTTAGTTCCTTCCTCCTGCGCTTGACCACTGGAGGCGTAGTGTTTGAGTCTAAGTCCTTCCTCTTGCGTATGTTGGTGGGCGGGACGGTCACATCAGAGCTGAGGGGCAGTACCTCCTTGTTGGTCGACACCGGCGCAGTAGCCATGGAGTAAGGGTCAAGCAGGAGTTCCTTGCGGCCTCTGGCCCTGCTCCCTCGAGGTCGACCTCGACCCCTACCCCTTCCTCTCCTGCCTGGGTAGGGTCTGGCATGCTCCTCGTAGCCGTGGGCAGCTGCGGCCTGCATGTTCATCATGACCTTGATAGCTGGACCCCTCCTCATTGGGCTAGCCCCCCTCGGCCGCCCACGACCCCGCATCATGCTTGTTACCTGGAAATATAATTAGGTAATTATCCTACAGCTGCCTATGTTGATTTCTCAAATTGCATTAATTCAATAGTTATAAAGAAGACAACTAATTTTGAAATGCTTTTCAGTTCTTTCTGCCATTAAGTGTCATTTTCATGATGACTGCACTACTATCATGACAGCCAACATGACAATGTGTGATGGTAACTGTTGTTTCAGAGGGCATAGTACATAATTCAACGCTAAAAGCATTAATCTATAACTGTAGGTTTCATGAAGCCAATTTGCGAAAATTAAACAATAACAATACTAGACAAAAGTTTTAGCCAATGTTTTAAACTAAAGGGTTTCCAGCGTTACGAACTTCTGAGGAACAGTCTCTGACGCCGGAACCTAGTGCATTTAACTGTGGCGCAAGAGATCGCCCGTAATGAATTAGTAATTTTGGATAAATACTTAATCAAAAAGTTGGTAAATACCATTATCTAGGATTGTCATTGAGTATTTTATCCTATTGGCTTAGAAAAAAGTGTAGGAACCAACTGATGTTTTCAGCGTTTATATATCTACTACGCACTCTTAAACTCTGAAGGCAACTGTTGAACCTGATACTTAAAGTAACCTAGGTTCGTATCAATATATCCTGGTCGCATACATGATCAATATGATTAATAGTAAGTGAAAAAGAGACAAAAATTCAGTGGATCTAATACAGATTGGCTAAAGATATTGAAAATTAGTAAACAATAGTCAATAATATACAATTTTCCACAATAACTGGAATATTGTGATACTTGCAGTGTTCTCACAATAGTGTGCTAGTGCTGTCATGACAAGTGCTAGTGTAACTATCAAATATCTTACAGCAATAGTTATTATTGAGAAAGTTATAGTGTATCATAATCGTGAAAACAATTCTTTATTTTCTCTTCTCATAATACTGTGATAACAATAACAACAATGAAAATTATAACCTAATGGCTGGAAGGATATTTCATGCACCATGCATAAGATGAGAACATGTATCTATGTACAGAAGCTTCAGAAGCTCTGCTATAGATGATTCGCGATAGAGTGGGTTCCCTTGAAGACAGCTTCCTCCAGAACAATAGTTAAAAAATACAATTTATAAAGAACTAAGAATCTAAGTTTATAGTACGTTATTATCTACACACTTTAAATGTTACTTTAGTAGCTTTCTTACATCAAAACATAGCAGGAAACTTTTCACTACACGAAAGGTAAAAAGGAACTAGGATTTTAAAAGCGCTCACTTTATCCTGAACAATATTATTTGTCTTTCTAGGTTGACCCACACAGTAGTGGTAGAGAGTACCAACGTAGTGCCTTGCGTCTCACTCATCCTAGCTAACGTTCAATGTGTCTTGGGAGATAGACTGATAAACGTTGCAACTGTTAACTAAGATATTCCCATCTGTTGTACCTGATCCTAGAGTAAGGCTCCATCTGTAGCAGGACAAACTGTCTGAGAAAGGCACATGGAAATCTGGTTCACTTTAGTCACTACAGGTACAATAATGGGAAAACACTGTATGAAGTGATTATTGAGAATGAAAATACTCAATTACTCAAAATTTTATATCTATTGAAAAAAGAGCCTAAAAGAATCTGTAGCTATGTCGACCTCACCGTATGGAACAAGAACGTAGTTGCGGTATATACGTAGGTTCGACCGTGGAGGTAAGAAGTTATACAATGGGTGTTTACTATGTTTGCCGTGCACGACAGTGACGTCACAGATGGCTACTACCAACACCCCCTCTGGCTACCAAAATTGGTAGTTACATTCAGCATGTACTGAAAATGTGATCAACTGCTATACCAGTTTGAACAACAATTCTGTATGTAACAAGTCAGGCATCAAGAAAAATATATAGAAATATCATACCACATTACATAGATGAGTAGGACCTACAATGGCAAAATACTTGTTGGAAAACGTACTTAAAGGTGTATGCAGAGGTAGCAAAGTGAAATCGTTTTTGTATTTTTTCCCCCCAAAATGTAATTTCATCATGTATTTAAAACCTTTACCAACAATTTATTCACCCCTGTAAACATTCAAAACTGCTTCACTAATTGTTACAAACGTTAGATCTACTCGTTCTTGGTTATTAATGTTTTTCCAAGAGCTGGGAAAGGAATCGGCTATGACCTTTGTTAACGAACCATCCCCGCATCTGCCTGAACCGATTTTGGGAAGCTGAAATCAGGACGGCCAGGGTCAGGGGTCAAACCCAGGTCGTCCCGAATGAGTTCAACTTGCCACAGTAGTGCCACCTCGCTCGGTAAACTTACATGAGTCACCGAACAACTGGCCTCGTGTAAAATAATCATAATATTATATCAATTTGTTACTTAATGACAAATGATAAATAAATAAATACAAAGGAGGATAGATAAAACTCCCAGTTCACCTTAACGAGATATAACACTGTCTTATACAAGTACTTTTGACATAATAAATGTCATGTTTTGGCAAACTTAACCAACCGTAACAATGTTCTATTCTAAATATATTTTCTTAGCGAAATTGCTACAGTACACTTTGTTATCAAATAAATGGTAATAATAATGAAACAAATAATAAGAGAACTAAACATTCTTGCAGATGGGCTGTCGCCCGGTGGCAAGTTTCAAGTCCCTCGCTCTCTCCAAACCCTAACTGAACAACCCAGCCCTCAGCGGCTCTTCCCTCAGTATGTTCGACTCACTCACCAACGTTACATACCCCTCTCCGTCCTCCTCCAAACTCTCTGCTTCTTCTCACTGCTGTTCCCTCCCCTCTGTAATCACCCAACTGTGAACCTTACATCCACCATCCTGCCTCGCCCTCCACTTTTTTGAACAACCTAACATGTCTCTCTACTCTATCCACGTTCTTCAGTGCACTCCCACATATTAACTGATGGCATGTAGTTTCCTTCACCTCTTGTCCTTGCCACTCACCCATCTTGCTGCCCTCCTCTGAACCTTCTCCAGTTCCAACATCTCCCATGCCTTACGAGGAATCAATTCTGCCGCTGCATATTTCAGCATAAGACGTACTATTGAAGTGTTGCCTTCTCCTTCATCCCGTTCTAGACACTTCCTAGCGTTCCCAGAGCCCTTCTTCTCTCTACCTGTTCCTTCCACCAAGGTCGTCCTGTAATAGCAGCTCTAAGTACTTGTCACCTCCCCTTCCTCCTGCTCTCACCATCTGTACTTGTCCCTGCTCTTTACCCTCTTCCTAGTGAATCTCATCACATTCTGTCTTCTTCACAATAATATTCAAATCAGTGCTTATTTCTTCCCCTCCTTCAAAAAGAGCTTACTCCTGGTTGAATCACAATTATCTGAGGTGATTTTGTTAGGGCAAGAAAGTTCAATATGTAATTAACATTCATGTGTTATACAGTATATAGTTAGCTAAAGATTGACATAATATACACGTGTAATACTTCTAACAATGTTAACCTGTACATTTGGCACAAAACATGGCTTCAAATAAGAAACTAACAACAGGTTTGCAGTGGAAATTGAAGCCAGCATAAATAGTTTTAATGTGGGCCCTCAAAGAAAAGGTATGTTGTGATTTTTGTATTGTACTGTATTGCAAAGTATGTATCTTTAGTTTAGTTTATTGCATGCTCGGATCATTTTTGTGTACATTTTTGCACAAAGATATTGGATAAGTCATGTTTACAATATACAATCAAATGAATAATAAATTACATAATTTATAAATTTAAAAGCAGACAGTAACAGAGCAAAATTCAACATTATTCTTCTCAGTGTCTCTTAATGACAAAACCTGTACTACTGGTACAATTTCGGTATGCAATATAGTTCAAAGGACAGTAAAGAATTGAATTAATGTGTCTTTCACAGATATTTCAAAAGTTGTCTTTGTAAAAAAGTAATATGAACACATTTTTATGAAACTGCCTTTGTCGAATAAATTAAGTGAATTTAAGTGGTGACGTGTTGTGCGAATGATGACTCAACGAAGGAAACTGATATTTTCCCCCAAAATATTTTAAACCACTGCAGGAAATGTTTGATGCTTTAAATCCATCATGCTTTTGCTTAGACCTGATTTGATTGCGGCAACATTTTCTTCTCTAACACAGTGCACATCCTTAGATGGATAAGTAAGACCGTACCACAGAACAAAAAGCAGTAACACAAGCGACAAGACGTATATGAAATGCATTGTTTTAAAAACAAACACAGGTAACAAGTTCCCAGTTCTCTGCATCAACTAATGTTCAAGCTCCCAGGCACAAAGTAAAACAATATAGCATAACATAAAACGACAGCTTGCGAATGGTAATTTAACACAAAAAATAAATTTATTACACAATTAAGTGATGCATCATATGTATGAAAACAATAAAAAGAATGGGTCTATGCCTATTTACAGGTTTATCTTTCTTGCTTTCATGGATGAAAATGTTTCTATCATATCATTGAAGTTGGTTTCTTCAGTTTCCTCTCTCTCAATACTCGACATAGCATGATCGCACAATCTTCTTTGACCCATGGATGCTCTCAGATACGAAAGTATTAGTTTCAACTTGCTGAATGACCTTCCACAGCTGGCAATGGAAACTGCAATGGTTAACAGGATCTAAATGGCAATTCGAAGATTGGGAAAGACACTCTCATCTTCATATTGAACAATAAATTCAAGAAGCTGTTCAGGTCGTGAAATAATTATGGTCTTCCGAGTTGATAGCAATATTTTACAATCCAAAATTTCTTCATATAACTGCTGTCCATCAATATAACATCTGTACACATCACCCAAATTTTTGCATTTTTCTTTAAGATCATCACTCTCAACATTGCAGAACAGTGTCTTCACATCAAGAAGAAAGTCAAACTTAGGCTCAATATCATTTAAAGGAACGAACCTTTCCTCCATTTCATTGTGAATACGGTCGAGAGTCCCTTTCATAACTCTTTACATTTTTTCCTTAGCAGTTAACCCGGCATCTCTTCAATTCTCTCCGTCCATTTGTTTCTTTCGTCTCCGACGTCTTTCATATTCAACATCAAATTCTTGACAGATACCAAGCCCCTTTCTGAGCGACTAACATACCAGAACTTCCCTTTCATCATAAAAATAATCTCAGAGGGCCTGCAAATCCAAAGCAACATCATGAAAGTTCATACTAGGGTCCTGCAGCCTCTTTTGAACACGGTCAATAGAAACAAGTATTTTGTTCCAAAATCCTAACAAAGTCAGAAAGTCGTAACTCAAAATGTGGTAGTACAGCTGAAATGCGTCACTTTTTGTTTCACTAGTCTCATTTGGATCGTCTATCATCTCCTGGAGAACTTTAAGTATGTCTGCAAGGTGGTTGTCAATAGGCCTCACTGATTTTGCCTTTGCACTCCATCTTGTTTCAGAATCTGACTTTACAACGATAGGCACAGCATTTTTGCCAGTGCTGCGTTGAACGACAGAACAACACATAATGAGCTTCAATAGTACATCTTGCTTAGCTACATGCACACCTACTGAGTTAAGTGAGTGATTGTCGCAAAGTACAAATACTGCCAAATTGTTTATTTCTCTTATTCAAGCTCACATAAAATGAAAATTTTGACTTTAGCATGTCATTACAGGAAAACTATGTATGCTAAAAATAATTTGTGCGAGAAAATTATTATCACAAGTGTTGCCTACAACACCAGCATAATTTCAAACAAATAAAAAATAATGCATTTTACCCACTGGAACATCCTTAATGCTTAATCGTATCATAAATATTAACACTATTGGAGAGTGGTAGAATTTAATTATTCTATTTCACAGTACTTTAGGTTTATAACTTTTTTCACTGGATTTATCGTAAATTGAGACATCTGAACCAGAAAAGGTTATTTTTTAAAATAATTTTCTTGAATTGTTAGCTCTTCACTGCAGAAACGAACTAGGTGAAGGGATAACAAATGCACAAGCCAAGATTCGTTGAGACTTCTCGCACCCTATTCACCCTGAACCGGCGCAGGGTGGCCACTCATTGCAACAAACAAAATTCCCTGATTTTTCCCTGATTTCCCTGATAGAACACCAAAAATTTCCCTGATTTTTGCAAGTATGAAAACAACATTTTGGCATATTATTCAACACATTTTCCAATAAATATAAATATTTTACGTCCTTCTTGACACTAGTGTCAGTGAACTTGACAAAACATTCACCAGAAATAACTACGAACTTGACAATGAAGTATAATCACACCTACATAATGGTAATTTTTTCAATAAAAATGTTATAATGCTCTCAAAACTCCATTATATTCCTTCCTATGACTTTTGCGGAAGCTCAAAATGAACGAGACAAGAAAATTCCCTGAAATTTCTCAGATGAACAAAAAATTCCCTGACATTTCCCTGATATTTCCAGGTGACCACAATTTCCCTGATAATTCCAGGTTTTCCAGGTTTTCCAGGTGGGTGGCCACCCTGCATATAACCGACTACACTACTGAAGCGACGGCAACCAGCTGCAGACGGGGAGACTATTTATAATAATGAATTATTTCTTCCACACTCCAATGGATTTGAGATTAAATGCTTTCACTGCTTTCAAAAACACAAGTTCTTTGTTTCTAAAAAGCATTAAATTATAGTTAATTATTTGTTAGTTATAGTTAATTATTTGTTAGTATTTCTTAATTATTGTTGTTTTATCTATTTTACGCACAACAATATGCATTCAAGCTTACTGAAGAGCTGTATTTTCCGCAGTATTTGCATATAATGACAATTTTAATTGGCAAATGGTCTCCTGATGTGTGACACAGTCCACTTATGAAAACGAATGGAGATCAGCTGATCATAACAAGAAGATAATACTACAAAGAGATTCAGATTCCGTAGCATTAAAACTTAATTATTTACAACCTTGTAAACAGTGGTCATCGTTCATCAATTTATCTTTACGTGGCCAACAACGGAATCAACTACATCAAATTTACATACAATATATTTAAAGATGTTACCTTCTTTTTGCTTACTTGTAAAACAAAATTATTAAGAATACGAAACAAATATTCGTACGTTCGTGTCATTGTAGTAGGACAACCCACCCTACGATCTCAACGACATACATGTTTCTGTTTGACCACAACGAGACAAAACTCACTGGTCACAACACTAGACGACACTACAGTTTAGATTCATTGAACAAGAACAACAACAGTTGAATGTTGGGTCTGTCCGGCAATGGCAAACTAACATTAGGTAAACTGAACAGACCAGCGTAGCGAGAACGGGAAGCTACGAGAACGAAGGGAGGGGAAGGTTAGGCTGCGCTGCTCTGTTCAGTCCCTTGCAGTATCAGTAATCCAACAAACACAAATGCAATGGGTTACATTACTGTAGCTCTTTAAGGTTTCTGTGAATTAAATTTTTTATATTTCATAAAAATTAAAAATACAAAAAAAAATCATTAGTGCAAACGGCGCCACTTCTGAGATGGCGCCCATGGCTTAAGCCCTACCTGCCATACCCTAGATACTCCTCTGGGTTTAAATTTTCTTTCTTAATTATTTTTCGAGACAATGAGTGAACACCCATTACCCGACTTCACCGGCCGCTACAGTCACGGAATAACATAAATACCTCGCACGACTTCATATGTTTTACTACCAGATGTGCATTCTATTATAGGTATATTATAACCACAAGGCTTTTTGAAGCAGAAGGCAGTCATCTGACACCCACACAGGCACCATGAGCAGTGAACCGTATGTTCCCACAGTTATAGAATGTGTCCTGCTGTCGTGTTGACCAGGCAGGTCTACCTGACAGTTCCAATCAAGCAGCATGGCACGTTGCGTTCAAGAATCGTTTGTTGGTGTCGTGAAATATGAGCACGGAAAATTGTTACAGAGTGGCGAAAAGATAATAATTCAGAATGTTTTCGCCTACCTTTGTCAACAGTGTCAGACATTGGCAGCGAAGTAAATAGCTGCTATTACAGCTGAGATGACAGGTGTGTGTGCTGCCAGTATTTTCTGTGCGCGAAAGTAATTACATGTAAAGGAAAACTTGAGACACATAAAAAGAACAAAAAAACTGTAACAAAGTGTGCTCGATAAGTGTTGTGATGGTTTTGTTACAACTAATGTGCATAATAAAGTCCAATCTTTTTTCTTATGAAAAGAAACCCCAACTATAAACAAAGTGTTTGCTGTTATACATTCTGCTGAGGATTTGCCAGCGACCAGCAATGTAGGTACTCATACAAGTTATATAATACACGAGTGATTAGTATTAGGTCTATTGTTATTAGCTTGATATGCAGCCAGCCATCAACATAGTTCTGACGGCAACTAATCGCTCGCTTTCACGGCAGAATAATTGTACCTCGTTTGTTTACATCCGTACTAAATGAGAGTAAAAACGTTTTAACAACAATATCCAAGCCGATTGTCACCATTCTTATAATAATAATAATAATAATAATAATAATAATAATAATATAATTCACTGGCAAATGGGCTTCCGCCCGGTAGCAAGTCACCTGCTCCCTCTTAGTTCCCCAGCCACATTTAAAAATAATCACCACACTCAATTCAGTCCCCGCTACATATCGTACCGTGTACATTTTTCGTTCGATATAATATTAGCCTTTTGAACACTTCACAACACCTCAAATGTTGACAAATTAATGGAACGGCGAATGTCCGCAATGAGTTTGTTCATGCAATGTCATCCATTCAGATTTTGATAAACACAAATTTAAACTAAGCATTGTATTTCATAGGAAAATAAAGAATATTTACAAAAGATATTTCAATCGAAAGAACAGTCATACCTTTAAAAAATATTAAAACGAACACAAACCCGCCATGCCGCACCAAAACAACACTCAAATATCATACGGCATAGAGTACGCATTACAACCAACGAGCATTAACCCTAGAAAAATGAGCTAAATAGGTTTTTTTCGAATTACACCCACAATTGAACGGTGTTATGCAGAAAGAGACCATCCAACATTTCATAAAGTAGACCATAAAACATTGTTACTAAAGCAATATAAACACAGGAAGAATTTATGTAATATATATTATGTATCGAAATTCTTCCCATATGTTGGTCTAAATTGTATAGTATCTGAAATTTGTTTAATTTTATTTATTAATTTATTCATCTCATTCCGTTGATCCCAATAATCTAGTCAATAAACTCTGGGAAATTGAATTTGTCAATAAATACGTATAAATGAGCAACAAGCAACAATTATTACATACAAACAAATTAACAAAACCATTTAATTCATATAATAGAACAAAGAGGATTATAGAACGGAAACTCCAATTCTAGACTGTTGGACAATGTATCGTCTTTGCCCTCTACCAAGTGGGTGCCAACTAACTTCGTAAACTAGTTTATTTCGAAGAATACTCCTTACTCCACTGTTTTGATAAATTGTTTATCTTATGGGAGGGAAGTTGGCGGAGTTTGAGCCAATGTTAAAGTCACGGTCATCGTGGTTAAAGTATAGGCAGTGTCCTGTATTATTCTCTACTGTATTTGGTTTGAGTCCGACCGCCCGGATTGCAGCGCCAAGCATACTGCATCCAAGCAACAAGGGGTTCGAAGTTTCCACAGGCGAGTGCATAGACAAATAAATACGGCGAGTGTGCAGCTCGAAAGCGCTTCCGCTCTGCTCTACACTCTAATGTTTATTATAACTTTTGTTGCGTAGCGGTATTTGATGTGTGTATAAAATTATTAATTTTTTTTTTTAATTTTGCCAATCTTGGTAATTTTATTTAGTATTGATTTTTGTTGAACCACTTCTGTGTTCATTTTGTTAATGAAATGGGCTTATGGCCTAGGCCTATGTGTAAACTATGGATAATAATAATTCAATTCAATTCAATTCTTTATTGTCCAGTAGACTACAGTTGTGTACAAATATGGTACAGGTAGTATAGGACTCGTCAATTTGTTAACAAAATTATATACATATATACAATACAATACACATTGCAAATGTTTTTGCATATCTGACTCTGACCAGAAACATTTTTCTTTTAGTAAAGCTGTCATTCAATTCAATTC
>PNEQ01004821.1:8238-38738 GCA_003012365.1 Medauroidea extradentata
AAACACCCACAAAATGGTCAATTAAAAAAAAAAAAAAAAAAAAAAAACAAATAAACTGTGTCTGAATTTAGAATTGCGCCGGCCACCTCTCGTATATGGCAGGGAAAAATATTATTTCAGAGATATTCTACAATTATTACAGCACTACAGAGAATTGTAAGGCAAATTTTTCTATTAGAGCGATTCAATAACTTAGTTACTGAATGTCGCACAGGTAGTAGAAATCGTCTATCAAATATATATGACTACTCATTATTCTGGTATAAAAATTATTTAAAGTTTCTCGTATCTCCCAGATACACTGATACGTCTTGGTCATACTAATAATTGTATTTGATAATCCTTGTTTGTGTAAAACTTTACGAGGGGCTCAGATTCATAACTAATGTGTAATTCTGTGTATGTTTATCCACGGATAGTTGCAACAGGGCCAAACATGTTTTCACAACAAAATCAAACTGCAAAACAGCACCAATTGGACATACTAATAAAACCAAAAATATAACCATAAAAAAGAAGTATCCGTCTAACATTGTTCAACTATAATTTTCAATTTTAAAAAACATTTTAAGTTTTACCATTATTATAAAGAAGTTTGGTATTATAGCATCCGTATACTAGAACAATTTTTGGTTGTATGTGTGCTACTAGCATTGATAAATTCTTCGTATAGCATGCAAATGAACCAACTTAACTCTCAGAATAACACTTTTTTCCCTTTCGAACTTCTTTGTCTTACAAAGCCCTCATATTTTCCTTGAGAATTACGTCAGATATATGCGTTTGGCAATTATTGGCTGACATCATTGAGTATATTCACTGAATTATCTCACGTCATCTGTTTGACATAATCTTCCTTGTAAAATGAAGTAGTTGTAAAATTATACTTCGAAGAACATTATTTCAAATTATCTTCACTATGTAGAAAAACCTTATGTTATTTTTTTTATTTAATGACAACCACATCCATAATACCAGAATAACATTTAATGTACGCAAACACATACTTCCTTCGCAATGTATATAAGGGTGCAATTATCTGTTAAGAACGTTGGTCCCGTATAAGTTAATTATTTTATATTAATTTCAAACACTTTCAACTTTAATACTTGAGATAACATGTCACTTCCCCCCCCCAAAAAAAACACAGGCCCCATAATTTTTCGTAATAACTCATTTAAGCCACAAAACGACGTTACGGTGTAGCCAAAATTTAAAGGTTAACTTGCAGAAACAAGATAATTCATGTTGCTACTAAATGCTATAAGATATTTCAAGACAACTTTGGGGTTGCAAAGGGATACTTTTTGTATTATTTAAAAATTAATGAAAATGAGTACGAGTTGTGGCTGTTACTGAAGTTTTCAAAACTAGCTTTTATCAAACATGTCATAAAATGCATTCATACACTGACTTTTACTTCCTGTAATTTAATTTCATGAGATAATTTTTTTTGCTACGCCGCAATGAGAGATTATGCAAAAACTATGGTGTCTATTTTCTATTTAGGCAAATTACGTGTTATCTGGAGTGTAAAGGTTGAAAGTGTTTGGAAAAAATAAAAAAAGCGTTTTTACAGGTATAACGCTTTTAAGCCATCTTCAAACAAAGCTTGACCCACCGAAGTATATTCTATAACTTAAAACTTATCAATACAAACGTCCTATATGTTGATGAAACATACTTCTGAACATATTTTTGGTGAATACAACTGAAATTTTATAATTCTGCTAGCAAATGCAGAGATTTTACGTTAAAACTTTGTATGTTATCACGTTACAGTTATTTCGTGAAGACGAGTTTCAGTTCGACGTAAGCAAGGATACGATAATCAGAAAAAATAGTGTGTGAATAATTTGTGACTACTAAAACAATAATCATAAAATTTGGATCGTAGAACGTAAATATGTTATTTATCTCTACTAACTTTATTTTCGATTAACTTTTTTACTACAACAGCACGACAATAATGTATGTGGCCACGTGGCTTTAATCTCAAGAAACATGGCGCCATCTCAACAGTCAAATAAACCATTTGTATTTCATTGAGTAGTCGACTTTCGTGTGGTGTTTTAAAAAGTCGTTTGTGCCTGGGGTCACCCTTATCTCCCGGGTGGGCAGACATTCCCAGGAACGAGCAGATAGATGACGACAGGAAGGAAGAAAACCGGATGAAATAAGGGGGTGGGGTGGTAATTTCCTCTTAGGTGAGAATGGACGACGTAAGGTATACGCCCTCCGACGTCACACCGCAGGGGGAGTGTACTGTGGGAAACAAAGCTTGTTTACAAACATGTTGATTCGTTGGTTGGTGATGGCAGAAACCAAAATCTTGTGCACTCATAGACTTGCACGTAAGTGTAAAATATATAAGTTTCATTTTATGGTCAAAATACGCAAACACATAAGGTCAATGTTTACCGGAAGAAGCGGCAAATTCAAAACAAATAATTTTCCATATATTCTTCTTATTCTGGACATGTGAAGCCAAACGCCTGTATGAAGGTTTTGTTCGGTTACGGTATCCATGGAGCTCCGCCTCATTCCTAGTCGTCCATTGCCTGCTACACGGGCTTTCAATACCAGTGATTGTAAAGTGCGTCGCTCTCAATGATACAGCTCATAAAGACTATGTACAGAATGTCCACGATGTCTTGTTACATGCCAGCAGCAATAAACGCAGTGATCTACTCACGGGGTAAATGTGGAGTCTGGTATACTGAGTTGAAACGTCACCTTAAACATCCATCATTATCAGGTCGGAGAATAATTTTGTGCCATGTTCTGTGGGACATCTTACGGAGTATTTATGGGGAGAAACGCGAAAAATCAAAGTTTCACTAAGTTCATCCGTGGTTTCGTAGCGCTGCTGCGCAGCACACTCCTTTACGAAACCACAAACAGAATTATCACATGTTTAAGGATCTAGGCGCGAATCAAACTGCATAGTTCTTCGTATCACACCGATAACAACCGGGTCCCCAGCATGCTTTTATCCTCCACAAATGTGGGCTTCGATGAGGTTCTCTTACGTTTTTGTTCGTTACCGTGAGTTCGAAACATACTGTCTTGTTCACCCCGTAGCACGTTTTTAATAAATTTTGAAAGGTAACAGCTAATTATAAATTATGAACAGACTATCTACAAAGCCTTCGTCCCGTGTTGTAGCTATACAGTGGCTGACATGCAGTAGCTGTAATACAAATTCGCTGCACTATAGTTACACAACTGAAAAGTGATGATTGTTTAACTTGCCTCACTTTTCGTTTTCTGAGACGATATAGCCTAGTACAGCAGTGGCGTACATAAAGAAAATACTACTTTTTTTTATCATTCGCTTTTTTTTCTGCAGCTACAAAATTAACTATATAGGCCAGTGGGTACACACACATGCAACGTTCTTTGAATGATATTCTGAAGATAAAAATCACTCACTCGAGTTGAGCAGTTTCCGAATAATCGTTTTCGACCGAAGATCCGCCCACATATTTTTACTAAACAAGACTACGCATTGTAAGCCTAGTTTCGTTTGTAGGAGTATGCAGGGCACTCATTCTGAGTTTGTCGTTACAGGCATCGAAACTTTACGATATAGAGTTGCTTCAATCAACAGGAAATTATGTGTGAGGAAAAATATTCTGAGTGTTGTTTCGTTACGACACGACCGTCGCTCGGGCAAGTTGGGGATTTTCGATTCCGTCCCAAGTACGGCAACATAATAGAATAATGACTAGATTCAGTTTCTTGGACGTACTCCATTGCAAATTTTGACAGTAAGACCCTTCGGAATTACACCCTCACTGCGGCATTTACAAAGAAAAGTCAAATTGTTGGAACAACGAGATAGATCAATCATTTTCTTTTCCAGTTTCCTCAGAGAAATATGCATACCGGGTCCATACTTATGTTTTGAAGAGTATATTTTCTTAGTAAAATATGTGCTGTGTTGAAAAAAGGCATGGACAGTAGATTCTCGAGCAAATAATTTGCTGGCCTGCTGGTATAATATTTAACACACGTTTGCTTGCTACAGCGTGAACTAAATCATAGTTATAACTGTGGGGACACTACACAGATATAGCTGTTCGATGGTGATGAAGGAGAATGGGGTGTAGGTGTTCGAGCACGTAGATTTGCCTTTGTATAAAATGTAGTGAATCTGGGGAAATACAACTGGGAGTTACTTGTGGTAACCATTACCAAAAAATTAATATTATAGATACATAAAATAATTATTATTTGATTATGTGTCATTGCTAAAGCAAAATATATAATGTAGCCGAGTGGATAGGATGCATTGATTTGAAATCGTTGGCTACATTTTTTCTTTTTTTGTGTGGATACGACTATAGGTGGTTCGGGATGAACCGAGTACTTTTGAAACACTAGTTACTACTTTATTCCTTTCAGATAATATATAATTTCCTGCCAATTTTTTAATATAAAAAACTTTAACAATCAAAGTGTGTAGATTGTATCGTAGTCATAAATTAACGCTTGCTGTCATAATTAATTCCAAGTTTTCATTATTATTTTAGACAGATAGTCTTGAAAAGTGTCCACTTTATCAAGAAGAACCTATACTCACGTATTCACTGCGGAGTGCTTGCCTACTGTTTTAACGTTTATTTGTATGCACGTACAATTTGATTATGAGATTATTACAAATACTGGCAAGAACACGTTACATCAGAATGTCACACAATCGCCCTCATTTTACTCTGTTTCGACCATATTTGCTTGTATCGACAGCACTTATTCTCCGTTCACTCTTACCCGAGATTTAGAATAAACAAACAGATTATAAACCAATATTTTGATTGGCTGCCGACCGCCGTGCACAGAGATCTTGCGCAAGAAATAGATCTTTGCTATTTGTCGTGGACACAAACATTGACCAGTCCATTACTTAATAAGAAAGTTTTATTAACAAATGTATTATATTAACACAATCTACGATGCTATAAGATTGTTACTATAACTATGGTTAGTGGACGACACGCTCCTACAGTTGAATCACGAATTATTTAACGACTGACACACTGTTAAACATACGAGATTTTGGTACACTTGTCTGAGTTTAAAGATGTACGATACTCTAATACTTGTTTGTGAAAATACCAAAAGTTTAGTTCAATAATTATTACTACTGTAAAAATATGCCTGACTGTTGCGTATGCATCACAAACTAATCTCTTATTTTCCACCGTACTTTCACGACATGAACACAATGTTGTGGCACCCGCCAAAGTTTTATTTTCGTATATCCATTTTCAGTTTCGGTTTGTTCGCACAAAAACTCTTTGCTATATTTCGTTCCATCCTTCTCGCGTCGGTATTATTTACATGGTCAATAGACGTACGGACTGACTAGGTTATGTGACGTTGGACTGGATGTGAACAGTGAAATTGTGTTTCATAATTTTCGAAATGTGAATATATGTCTACATTATTACACAAACTTGCGATATGTGATACGAATAAAATATCCATATATTATTTTAAACTATAAGAGTATGTGGTGAGAATTATCGACATATTGTTTGGTGATTAATAAAATGGGATTTTATTTTCAAAAAATATAGGTAGAAAATCAGGAGAACTTTACAAATAAGTTTTATCACTCGTTTACTTTCCCTGCGTAGAGTAGGTACCAAATCTTCGTTATGTCAGTACCAGAATTTTTGAATATAATAGTTAGTATTGGCTTGAAAATTGCAATTATGCACAGTTGTAACTACTCTTGCTCTATTATTTGACATGTAATCTCAATTCATATTTTATGGTCCCTCCCTTACTGTTTAATTTTATATTCCTGTCTGCCGGTTTATTAGTACTACCATTGTTTACTGTCAAAGTCTCCACCTGGAGCTCCGCTCAAGGAGACCAGTTTAGGTAATTTGTCAGACTATTTGTATATAGATGTACCATTTAAGAAAAATAAATAAAATAAATATTACAATATACAACAATTACAGTAATCAATTTTTTTTCTTCAAGTTTGTGTATAATTTTCTCCTTCGTATGTCGATAACACGTACTACATTTTCACGCAATATTGTTATATTACTAGGGCGTTGTTGTTTAGTATGATACTAACTGTACACAGTTTTGCGGTTGGAAATAGTACGTCGGCGCGCTGCACAAATTGAGCCAATTAGAAGCTGGCGTGGTGCAATGATATATTATTTGTTCACTTCAGTATTTAGATAAGAGTGAACGGAGAATACAGCTGGAAACGACAGATTACATCGGATGTGACGTCACACACTAACTTACAGACGAGAATAGATAATAAAGAGAGCATGATACATAATTCAGCGTTAAAAGCATTAATCTATAACGGTAGGTTTCTTGAAGCCAATTTTCGAAAATTAAGCAACAGCAATTCTGGACAATACTTTTAGCCAACGTTTTAAACAAAATTGTATCCAGTGTTATGAACTTCTAGGCACAATCTCTGACGCCGGAACCTCGTGCATTTAACTGCGGTGCAAGAGATCACGCGTAACCAATTAGTAATTCTGGATAAATATTTACTTATAAAGTTGGCAAATACCAATATCTAGGATTGTCATTGAGTATTTTATTCGTATTGGCTTCGACAAATGCGTAGAAATCAATTTATGTTTTCAGAGTTCATATATCTACCACGCACTCTTAAGGAAAAAGTTTGTTACGAAAAACTTGAATGGTACGTTCCTTAGTCTCTGACTAAGAAAACACGTAGCTACACCTAAGCGGATACAAGATGGGCAACCGGATTCTGTGATCTGGGTTAAGGTTACTACTACAGGTTAGAAAGGAAATACGTTTTCTTGGGGGAGAGCCTGGCACAGGGAAACTTTCTGCCACTAGTTTCGCTTCAATCGCTAATGTACCGGGTAATTACGAAACTTTGAAATCATAGAAGTAATTAAATTTAATTTTAATGTAAAAAGAAACCGATTTCACGTTTTAAATTATCAACGTAATGTAAGTTAAAATTATGGAAAGGTCTGTGATTGGTCAGTTTACATCTCTTACTGATATCAGAGTTCAAACGACAGAAATGTTCCCTGTGCCAAACTTTGAACACTGATCTTTCTAACATGTAGAATAATTAACCTTACTAGAGGCTAGGGTGAGGCGTGATGCGCGTATAGCACTTCTTGAACCTCGAACGCGCAAAACACTCCAACCAGGTAAGGTTAATTCTACTACAGGTTAGAAAGATCAGTGTTATAAGTTTGTCACAGGGAACATTTCTGTCGCGTGAGCGCTGGTTATCTATAGTGCACCAAACTGACCAATCGCATAGCTTTCCTGAATTTTAAGTTACGTGAAGGTGATAATTTAAAACGCGAAATAGGTTTATATTCATTTTAAAACAAAATTAAATGTTCCAAGTTTATTTAAATTTAATTTCACTACGATTTATTCGTATTTATCTCGTAGATTAGCGTTTGAAGCGAAAGTATTGGCAGAAATTTTCGCTGTACCAAGTTCTCCCATAATAAAACGTATTTTCTTTCTAACGAGACAAGCATAGGCGGTTCGCGACAAAGTGAACACTCTTGAAGCCCTGGTTACTATTTTCCTTTCAGTTAATGCAGTTTCCTCATCCTGCTACTTTTTAAATATCAACAAAGCAACTTAAGTAACAGCCAAAGTGAGATTTTTTTATGTTTGCTGCAATGGGAGTTTAAAATTATAATTTATTGGTTTATAAAGTTTGCACCTTGGTGTTCCGACCAGCTGTCTCTCCAGCCTGACGACTGAATGAAATAGACTGCATTTTCCGAAACGTTGCAATTTTTCGTTTAATGAAACTTAGTGTTTTCTGTCATTTGTTTGCTGTCCACTGTCAACGTTTCTTTGTCTATTATCGTTTTTTTCATATTGGGAATCTGGATTTTATGCCCGTCTTTTGTGTCTGGGTGTTGTCGAAATCTAACAGGATTCCATCTTTAGAATTCTTGACGGTGAATGTAAATAAACTGCCCGAATTCCTCTGGGATTCCTTTTTTCTATTTATTTTTGAACTTTTGTCATTCAACACAAGTTTGGTCAATAAAACATGAGCACTGGCGTATGTCCCCAAACATACATTCTTATGAATATCAAAGTGTATGGATTGTACTGTACTCGGAAGATAATGACTAAAAACGTTTGTTATTTATTATTATAGAAAATATGATTTTCGAAAGTGCTCATTTTAACGGGAACTACCTATACAGGTTGTTAATGAATGTCGTTTAAATCACTCCGTCACGCTGTAGGAGATACTGAGGCGAGTAACATGAACAGGACACTCGGTGTCGCAAATGCTGGGAAGTGCCTGAAAAACGGCACACAAATTGTGGTATGCGAGGTTCAAAATGTGTGTTGAAGTATCAATTATTTTTTAAAATTCAACCTGTCCATAAAATGTGCAAATCTGATCGTTAATCGTGCCGCAAATATGTATAAAAAAATGCTAGTCTCCCGCTGAAGCCCCTTCGTTTCGATTTCGTTGGCGTCACCTGCATACTACCACTACCAGACTAGTAATTTCTGTAGAACTGTGGTTCTAACTGCTAATACACACACAAGCCAAGAGCGTCGCTAGAGTGAATGGGGAAATATCACGAAGTGCGCCAGTTGTTGCCATTCGCCTATCATACCTCATAGACCACAACTTGAATTGTTTTTCAGGCACTTCCCAGCATTTACGACACCAAGTGTCCTACATCATTTTACTCGCCACAGCATCTCCTACAGCGTGACTGTTTTAAACATCATTCATTAACGTCCTGTACATGAACTGACGTGCAGTCTTCTTGCCGATAACTGGCATCTACGAGACATTTTGCGCTGACCCTATTATTTTATGACGTATTTTTTTTATAAAGGAGTGGTATATGTGTGCGTGTATGTATATATATATATATATATATATATATATATATATATATATATATATGTGTGTGTGTGTGTGTGTGTGTGTGTGTATGTGTGTGTGTATGTGTGTGTGTATGTGTGAATCATGATTTGTTGAAAGGGCATACGTCACATTTAGGAAAATGTTGGGAAATTAAATAAAAAAACTGTTTGTCGGTTACAGTAGTACTGCAATATTTTTTGTGATATTATATAAAAAAAAGCAGACTAGCACCATGAAGCTGTAGGGCTATTGTTTGAATGTTTTGTAATGCTACATCATTTTATTTTATTAATTTATAGGACTGATACCCTTTTAACAAAATGCACTCGGACTGACACACTTAACAAAATGCACTCGGACTGACACACTTAACAAAATGCACTCGGACTGACACACTTAACAAAATGCACTCGGACTGACACACTTAACAAAATGCACTCGGACTGACACACTTAACAAAATACACTCGGACTGATTCCCTTTTAACAAAATACATCATCTCAATGAAAACACTGCAACACTGTTGATAAAAATAGCTATTATAATATACAAATTTTTCAGTTGTTAATTTACAACGTTAACAATAATGTATGACAAACCGACGTTGCTTTCAGTCATATTGGTATTTTAATACAACATAAAATGAGTGTACGATACGAATAAATACTACCATTTCACAACCACCATAGAAAAATAAGATAAGATAGTTGCAACAATATACTAAAATGAAATGTCAGAAAAAATTAACAACACACTAGCACTCTAGCTGTATTTTGTTAGAACGACGTCAGTCCTGGATTCAAGCTGTTTTAACAAAAACCAGAAATTTCATTCACCTCCACCATGCTAAAGAATGTGGGTGACTGATGCTGTTGTAACACCAAATGATAGCTCTAGAAATGTAGTGTAGGAAATCATCAAAACAAGACTACTGTGCCAGAAATGACAGTACGAACATTTTCGTCATTTTCGAACGCGAGAAAATTAGCCTTAAACGTCAGCGAAGGCGTGGGAAGGGTATACAGGACTGCAGTGTGCGTTGAATGTTATTCCTAAGCCGACATCACTCATTTACGACGTTGAAACTTTACATTCCGCTCTGCTACCAGGCGAAGATAGACCATCTTAAGAGCGAGTGATAGTCACAATCTTGAATTTTTGAATTTTGTTCCATAACTTTTCATCTGGTAATTTTTTGGAACTATAATCTTTGAAACTGATAGAATTTTATACATCATAATTCTATTTACTGTTGTTACAGATCGAATTACAGTTAGAAAATTAATTTTACTTTTATAACTTTATTTCGATCTGTAACAACAGTTACAGAAAATAAATATTAATGGTGTTAAATTTCATAATTTCTGTAGTTAAGTTCCATGAATTTCGCCAGAAAAACGTTATGACACAAAATACAAAAATTCAAGATGGTGACCATCTCACTTAAAGGCACTCTGCGCCAAAAAATTCATAACTTTATATTTGTCTCAAATACTGTCGATCTCTTGTGCATTACACAACTAGCGATTTCCCACAAATAAAATATTTTTCGATTCCATAGTTTTCGTACAAGCGCATGTCAAAGTAGTGATTTGACTATTTTCTATTCTTATCCAAGATGCAAACTATTCAAACGATACAAATGAAACGAATTAAGAGTTAAAGTTAATGCATTAATTTATAAAATTACTTTTTCACGTCGAAGTTATTTTCCAAAATACAGGTCGGTCTACTCAAAGACTCTCTGTAGCTTAATAAATTTACGTTCACTCCAAATTATTTCATTCGTATCATGTCGATTGTTTTTATTTTGGGCAAGTAGTAAAAACAGTAAAATCGCTACTTTGATACGCGTTTGTGTAAAAACTACGGAACCGACAAATATTTTAGTTGTAGGAAATTGCTATTAATTTAATGTGTTATGGGCAGTATTTTGTACAATTATATTAAAACAAATTTTTAGTGCAGACTGCAGAGCAGTCTTTAAAGGTCCATGTGGCTAATAATGCTAATTTTCCTTAATTCATCCCAGATTAAAATTATCAAGATTTGTTTGAAAACATTTCAATAGGGACTTAATAAATTACCTTAACCTTTCATTACATACGTTGTTTTCGAAACTTTGAAGCTTATGTATTCAATAATACGCATCTAATCATGAAATGTAATTCGTCACACCCTTCATTAGTCATACTGAAATAAATAATTTTAACAAAAGAGGTGGTATAGTCCCTTAAGGTAGCCGCCTGTCCAGGTGGCCAAGCGGCCGTTACAAGATTATTCTAAAACTACTCAGCGTGTGCTATGTTTTCTCAGGAATAATATTCAAAGAACGCTACACACGTGTATACCCTTTTCAGATTGTTCATGTATCTCTCAAATTTCTTTTTACACAGGCTTGCGCCTAGAGGTTAGGGTGAGGCGTGATACCCATGTTGTCTCGACCTTACTGATTCCGCGCTTCTATAGGCCTCGAAAGCGCAAAGTGCACCCAGAGGCGACCACCTGAAGGCCATGATCCAGAATTTCTACCCTTTTTACGATAATTATGTTTTGAAATCCTGAACGGGAACAGATATCGAAAAAATATTGCACAGTTTTGTTTAAAACAGTTTATACTGTTAGCTAATTTTAAAGGATAAATTACACAATGGTTTCAGCTAATTTTGCAATTAAGAGAATTCTCATTAATTAAATAATCGGCCAACAGTATATAATCTTTTGTCTAGGAAGAATTGGACTACATAACAGAAACATTTTTTAAAAAAATTTGTGCAACGGTTTTTCGATACTGCTCTCGTTTAGCAATGAAAAGTAAATAAATAACTATCTTGAAAGCATGAGAAATGATGGATTATGGCCTTAAGTTTGTTGTATGTCTAGGCCGTCGAGCAAATGTGCAGAGTCACGGCCATTAGTAGATAATTTGAAAACTGAAAACAGCTCTTCGCACATTGAGTAATGTATGTTAAGAAATAGCATGTTAAGAACGTTACACCTTTGTGTACTCATTTCAAGTTCACCACTATGCATTACAACATATTTTCTTGCGGCCGAAAATGGGGAGTTTTGCGATATTTTCCAACTATTTAAATCTTGGCGCATAGTTATTTAAACTGTATGTACATGTACAATATACCCTTATATTTAATAATACGTAATGAAATAGTAGGGTCACCGCTGAAAGTCTCCTAGAGGTGAGAAGACGGCCCAGTTGCGCCTAGAGGCGTGATGCTGTCTCGCCCTTACCACGTCCACACTTCTAGGCCTAAATACGTTCACCCAGGCAGCAACCTTAGAAAAGTCCTCTTTGAGTATGGGCGGTATAGTAGCAACTGTGGCGTATTCTTTTTCAAACGATACCGCTTAAAATATCCATGTTACGTTCATCTAAGATAGGGACCACCGCAACAGTAATTACGCTTCGTAGAAACATGATTTTCGGGTTTCTCAAATTGGCTTAACTCCGGAAAAAAAAACATCTGCATTAGTACAGTGCAAAACCGAGATGAGAGCGTTTGCCTTACTTTGTACTATCCAATAATAAAATTTTAGTGGCACAGGTTAAGATTCCATGAGAAAAAGGCTAAAACGAAAACTTTGCACGCCTGTTTGGGGCGCTGTGAATATAGGCGATATATTTTCCTTCGAGAGTGGAACTCTGGCTTATGTCGTTCCGCAGTTTCCATGCGTCATACGCGGATATTTGAAACCGGTACACACTCCTTAAGGATGTTCAAGTGCGATAAAATCATAATTTTATATCTTTATGAAGTAGTGTTAGTTTTGTAGACGATACTTGTGAGTATAGTTTCCTCTCACAAAACAATTTTAGCTTTCATAGTTTTCTCATAACGGTGCGACAAAGTGAAAATTTGCTTGTTCTGCTGCCATGCAAATAGTGAAAACCAACTGACTTACGTGAATGAAATAATTAACTGTTATATTATATCCCATGAGCTATGCAATAAAGCATTTAAAACACCATAATGTAATATTTAGAATTTAAAAAATCGGAAAAATACAGAGAAAAATTTGAAAATTCAGAAAATTTTTAAAATACAAAAATAGTTCATGGGGTTAAAAAAAATGTTTTATTGCGTAGTCCGTGGCATGTTATTTCACTGTAAATTATTTTATTTACGTAACTCATTTGGTTTTCATTATTTGCATGGCAGCATAACATGCTAATTTATACCCTACGCGATGAGTAACTACTCTTGATATTTACCCTCTATTAGGCCCTAATATGTATTATATTTCGAAGTTAGGTTAAAGTTCCAAAAATTTACCAAAAAGAAAAGTTATGACACAAAATACAAAAATGTAAGATGGTGACCATCATTCACTCTTAAGACAACACGGGTATCAGCACTCACCGCGGCTGGCGAAGCTGACGACGGCGTCGCTGTGGTCGACGGCTCGCACGTCTCGGCGACTGAGGTGGAAGTCTGACGTCGCGGGCGGCTGTTGACTCTTGTGTCTATATACGGCGAGCAAGAACCTGGAGGCAGAGCTGGTGAGGTTGGCAACTCTAGGACCTCTAGGTCTAGCTTGCAGACCCAGTAGTCCTAGTATCTCGTGTTCCACCTGCTTCTTCTCCTGGGACGTCAGCACGTGCTGCACCACGGTCTGGTCGATACCGTTGTCGACGTAGAAGCCGGACATCGAGGCACCGCACGTCGCTACCAGCCACGACCACAACAACATGACAGCCCTCATCCTCGCCCCACGACACTTCCGCGCGCACTGACTCAGCCCAGCTTGCAGTGTGCATTGCGCAAGCCACACAAGCACTCCCAGTTCATTGGAAACCCATTAGCCTGTTCAGTGGTTGGAGTGAAGATGTTGTGCTGTGTGTGCCTCCACTGGTACCAACTTCAGGCAGTGAACTACTTCTCTTATAACTGGCCTTAGGGACGAAGTATGTACAGCCACATCAGAGCCAAAACCTAAAACGGACGGGGTTTATGTGCCAGTTGTTACACGTGGATAAAATATTCTTCAGGTTAGAATGATTTCTAGAAAATACATTTTAGTCCTATATCCCGCTGTTTAATATATTGACTTTAAAGTACTAAATTATTTTTGTAAGACTGTTTCAAACCTGAAAAAAAAAAAAAATAGCATATTATCCTGATATCTCATAATTGGTGCGTAGTCTACTGATGCGTCATAACACCGTCCAAATATTCAAGATGCGTATAAAGCAGCGGCGTAGTGTGGAGTGACCCAAGTTGTGCAATGCTAAGCAGTGAACATACACAACTCTTGAGATGTGTGTAGAACCATTGGGTCTAGTTTACACCAACGATAACATTGCTAATTAATAACATGTGTTTTCAACAAAGTTATTAACAATGTTATAAAAAACTTGACAGTTGTTGACATCATGGTGTTGTCAACGTTGTTCACGACATTCTGCTATCAACATTGTTAATATTTATAAAAAATATGTTAATAACATTTGCTACCAACGTTTTGTTGAAAACATCTGCTAGCAGCAAAAGTTGTGAATGAAATAACATTAATAACTTTGTCACCAACACTGTTCATAACATTATTTTCCCGACCCATTCTAGGGCGGTCAAGATCAAAGGATGTTGGTAACAAATGTTACTAGCAATGTTATCAACAATGTTGTAGACATTTTTGTCATCAACTTTGCTGTTAACATCCGTTTATCAATATTACAACTTCGTTATAAACATTGGTGTTTTCAGCAATGTTAATATATGCCGTTCACGATAAAGTGAGCACTGCATAAAGTTTTCTTTTGGCCATTTTGCAGCTATCTTTACAATTTTTAATATGAAAACTTCCATCTAACTAAAAATCAGTCGAATGATTCAACGCCCTCAAAAATTAACCTCTATTGCCCCAATAAATTGTATCTTAAATTAATTACAAGTTCTGCTGAGTGCTCAGTTAATAGCACATTTTCGATCAACATTGCTATAAAATAATACACAAAATAGCTTAGAATTTGTTGATAACATTTTTGGAACAAACAATTTGTAATTAACATTGTTAATGTTATTTTTTTTCGGTGTAAACTGGTCCTAAGACTAGTATAAGATACAACGTACGAAATCTCCAGTAATACACTCCGACCTTTTCAACACGACTACCACATACCTTGGAACACGATCACGACGCGCCAGTCATATAAAGCACACTTCAAAATTAAGAAAACGCAACAGTAACTTTAGTTACCAACATTTAAAAACTTGCTAACGTCCATAAACTTGGAAACCACGGCGGTGTGCCAGGTTTCGACGTCAACAGTCGATTCATGTGCAGCAGAAGTTGGTACAAGAGCATTGGTGCGTGGAAAACATACAAATTGTTTAACTTCTCATGGTTCCTGACATAATGGGCACTGTTTGATGTTCGATGTCCCGACAACCAAATTATTAGCTGCAACTGCTTTCATGACGCACTTGTGTGAATTTTAGAGGTCTCATATCATATTCATTGACGGAGATGATGAAATATAAGCTTTAATTATTGACGCGAGGTACTTTGTAAATTGTATTGGCCTATCAGTTAGAGCCTAGAGAGAAACAATGTTTAGTAACTAAAGTTTTTTTTTGTGACAAAATTATGTAATAGTTACTTTAAAATCTCCGCGGGAAACTAATTTCAAACTTGATTTCATAAACCTCAAGAAATAGCTATTAATCAATTACTTAATTACCCTAAGAAAGAACCACGTTAATTTAGTATTTCATTTTTGAACTCGTAACTGTCGTAAAATATACGTTTTAGGGAAAGTAATTATCTAAACATTTAAAACATAAATTATGCTATTTAAAATATTTTTTGTTAATAAAACGTGCAATGCATCACATCTAAAAAAACACATATAAAATACATAGCATTAATCTATATTCTTAAGGAGTTTTTGCGATTCAGTATTATGGTTATAATTTTTGTGCCTGCTTCGACTAAATTTCTGAAAATGCTCTTAAGTTCGCGTTTTGAATATCGAATTAGAGATAGTTATTTGATTTTGTTAATACTTTTGCGTTCTTTTGTGTTGGCGTGTTGAACGTTGGTGCAAGTTGGTAACAAAAATAAAATATAATGGTATCATGTTTACACACTGCTTCGCATGTTTTTTTTAATACTTGAACGAAATTGCCATATTCTTACAAGACACCTACCTGATCGTAGTGATTATGATGTAAGAACAAAGGACAATTACGGCAAAGCATGTTGTCATAAAGGTCTTCAGCTCTTTTTCAACATTTTGTGAGTTGTATTCGATCTCCGGTTGCAGACTCACATTCGGGAGAACTTGGATTCAATTCCTGATTCGGCCGTTCTGATTTATGTTTTCGTTTTCCGTCGTCTTCCGAAATAGCTCCAGGCGAATACTGGGATGGTTCCTAACTTTTCGTCGTCGGCTAATAATTTCCCGTTTTCTGGCTAGCGCGAACTTTTGGCAGTTCAAATAAAGAAAGTCGATTTCGGCTTTCACAATTGAACATTAATAGGCAAAAGGGAACTAACTCGCACTATATTCACTTAAAAATAATCACGTGAATGAAAGAGAAGCGATTTTGGTCAGCACTCAACATCCTGGTCTTTAGCGCTGGTGAGGAGTGACATGACGTATGGAGCAACACCGGAATGATGAGGCAGGGGAAACGGGAGATCTCCGAGAAAACCCACCAACCAGCGGCATCGTCTTACACGATTTCCAGATGCGAAGATCCGGGGATCGACCCCGCCGGGAATTTATCCTGTATTGCCTTGGGGGGAGGCGAGCGATCTAGCCATTGCGTCAACTGCGGCCCCAAGGCAATATCAAAGAAAAGATTCAAATAATATCCTACGAGAAACACGAAATTTATATTGTGATATTTAAAAAGGATATAACGTCGTCCTTAAATTATTTTAAATTCATATTTAAAGACGCACAATTGAAATTTGTTAATAACAATAATATCTCGGTTCCATAGACATGATGAGTGCCGATCCTCGTTTGCAGAACTACGCTCAATTGAGCTCGAAATTGCCCGTAAAATACTGCGCTACCAGCAGATAAATATACACCACAAGTAGCGTATGGAGATATTAATCATTTCAATCATTCATTATTTTGTTTTCCTGGTGAACGGAAAACAATTTCAAGGAATTCTTGCAATGGCTAGATGCATGGCTGTTTAAGGAAAATATGATACCCGTGGCAAAAATAAAGTCGGTTGTAAGTAATATTTGTGTTAAAACCATGATCATTAATATACACAACTTCTGCGATTGTTATTTAGTTAAAGCCTAAAGTAAAGCAAAATATCGTAGAATAAATTCTTACAGTTTTGTTGAAAAATTGTTAGTGTGTTAGCTCATTTTGTGGATAGTTATTTAACTAATGAAATTTTCTTCAGCGAACTAATTAAAAGAAACTACGCAGTTTTTTTTACATAGGAAATATTAGAATACACTGTAAAAATATTTTTTCCGCAAAATTGGGATACAGTTTTATGATATCAACTCTCGTTTAGGCTTAAAAATAACTATCGTAAAAGCAGTGGAAATGAGGGATTATGGCCGTTTGGTTTGCTCGCTGGGTTACGAGTGTCTATAAAAGCAAGACTGTTGCAGGATGTATCACCTTGGTACAGCCAGTTTTTTTTTTTCACTGTAAAACATTATTGGAAAATTTTTACACCGAAAATCGTATGTTTAAAGCACGATTTTCATAAATCTTGATAGGAATACAATTGTGAAACCAACAGTTACTGCAAAAAATAATAAAAATTATATACAGGAAGTCAGGGGAGGAAACGACAATATTCTGGGAGGTGACACTACTGGTAATTGAGATCAAAAAAATTAATATGAACAAAGGGTCAATATGAGACTGTTGTCAAGAGATAGCCCCATTTGAATGTAAATTTTGATAAACTCCAAAATTACTGTTATGGTATTATTTGCAGTTATGTTTCTCGTTTCAGTTACAAGGAAATTGCAATTCATAATGAATAGCACATAATTTTTTTTTGTATATAGCTGTAATAACAATATTACTATACACAACAATTTTGTTTCATGCCATGTCAAAACAAAACTTTCAAGTTCACAGACCACGTAGTCGGATAGCTGTGTATGTAAACATGTTTCCAAGGAAATGCATTGACTCCTTGATTGTGATATGACCTGTCACAGCGAGGAGTAACGTAGACGTATGTGCTTGTCTACGGGGAACGGTCATTATTATTATTACAGAGTTATCGCGAAAATAATGCATCGTGCGACAAACTTCTTGAAAATTTCCCCCTTTGTAAAAATACTTATAGCCTATTTGCAATACTTTTATAAATGTTGGATTAACGAAAATGGTATTCCATTGGATTTCGAACAATTTGTTTTTCAGGAGCGATTTGTCAAAATACACGTGAACCCATTAACTTTTGAATACTACTTTAAGCAAATAATTTCAAAGCGTAAGAAATGAAAGTCGACTTATTTTGTTTTCTGCAATAGCACGTTCGTTTGGTGACATTAGGGATAGATACTTTAGTGCTGGTGAATGTATGTTTAGTGATGTTAGTACTAATGACTGTTTTGAGATCTAAATTGTATTATTAGTGACGTAAGCTAAATTACTTATTCCCTTTCGACAGCCACACCTACGCATCTTCGTTTCACACTCTCTCATTCTCTCTCAATCTGGGTCAGGTCTCTGGAGAGAAGCGTTTGAAAGTAATATAATTAGAATACCAGTAAAGTTATGTAATTATTTACAAATATACGTAGCTTTTATATGTTCAAGTTGGATTTTGTAAGATAATGCGACCCGGATAAACTGTCAATCGGGTTAAAGGAAGTGAGTGCCGCGTCACTACTTGGCGGAATAGGTGAAAATGAAATGAAATCCTTCTGGAAATGTCACAATGTGTATGAGGACGTGTTCCAATTCAGCCGGTAAGTCCCTTAACTGGCTTCGTGCATGGCCCCCATAAGATGTTGCGGGCCCGGGACGGGACCCAGAATCGGCCCCTCCCCCCCCCCTTTTTTTGGGTGCTAAACAGTTGTTTGCCCTACCATTTTGTATTGCGCTCATTTCCATTGCATGGGTAATTTACATTAACGAATAACCTATGCCGAATGCAATTTTACTGTGAAAAATGCATTTACAACTCTAATATTTCAAAATTGCACTGTAATTAAAATTGCACTTAACACCCTAATATTTCAAAACTTCATTGTAGTTAAAATGCACAAAACAACTTAACAACACAATTTTCATAACTGCACTGTGGTTGCATATAGGCTACATTTTTACTATGTAATCAGCAAATGAAAATCTATAAATAAAAATAAATTTAGTTAAATATTGATACAAAAAATAAATTAAAAATATGAAACAGTATTTACAACAAGAAGAATTTGAAGAAGAGACAAAGGAATAGATTGCCAAGCAGTTCTCTGAACTATCTAATCCATAAGCGAAACAGTTTGTTGTAAGGCAAAGTCTTGAAAACGCCTATAATATGACTCATGTTTAAAAAATTGAAATTAATTTACATATATTAAACAAAAACTAAATAAAATTATATGCCTTCCTCGCTCTTTCGTGGCTGAATTGGTTGATAACTGAAAAGTCGACATTTTTTGCCAATTCGTTTTCTATTGCTAAAATTGCTAAATGATTTAGACGTACTTGTCCAATTGTGCTTCTCTGCCAGGTTTTGAGAGTGTTGGCCATCCTAATGAAGAACCTTTCAGCAGTAGATACTGTTACTAGAATTGTGCAAAAAAAGCTAGATTCCGGTGCACAGGTTGACAAAAATAGCTTCAAGTTTTTCTCATAAATAGAGCTGAGAAGCTTAAGAGGGTCCTTTTCTGAGTCAAACACGGTACCATAAATACTCTTCATTTACATTATTTCTTAGTCTAAGACATCTGAATCTGCTAAGTCTCGAGGGGTACTTGGAAACCAGCAATTTAGTTTTCATGTTCAACTGCTCACTATCTAATTCCATAAAATTCAGAATTGGAGAAAAAACATATCACATATCAATTAAGAAGAGGAAAATCTAGTTTAAATATCTGTCACGATGAAATTCAAAACAGGAAAAATTAGAGAAGCTTTAAATTTATTTGTTGCTTCTAGTTGAAGTTTTTCTTCAATTGTGTATTCATCTGCGTTTTTACTAGATTTTTTCCTAGTAACGAAGTGAAGAGCGATACCATCAGCCTCAGCAACAACTGTAGATTCCTGCAAAATTATTTCCCGCGAATCTCGCAGGTTTTGCATTTCAACAAGTAAATCCTTAACAAGTTGGGTCTCAACATTGAGGGAAATCCCTTTACTCTGAATTTAACATTTTTATTGTCAATAACAAACAAAACTTGGTGCCAAAATGAAGACACCAAAAGACCCTTGAAAGATGTAAAGTACTTAAGTCCGAAAATGGTGTTTCGTGCTGATGGGGTCAAAGTACTTATCACATCTTGGAGCAGGTCTAGAACTTTAAGAACAGAAGGATAGTGCTTTACTATGGACATACAGCTTTTATTCGTTCACTCCAACGGGTCTCGGAAAGTATTTGCAAATATAATAGAATGTGCTGTTTCAACAACTCCCAGCGACCAGGTTAAGTAAAAACTTTACAATAATTCCAAAAAAGTCAGTACATAATGATTCTGCCTAGCAGCATTAACGCAAATTCTGTTCAAGGAGTGTGCTAAACAGGGGGGAAAAATGGCAAATATGTTTTTCCCAAGATTTCTTGATTGAACTCCACTAATGTGTCCCCGTATGTTCGAACCATCGTCGTAACCCTGTGCACAGCAATCTGCAAGTGGCACTTGAAGAACTTCCAAAGTGGAGAGTATTTCATCAGTTATTGCTTCGCCTGTTTTCTGCAAAAGTTATTAAGCTCAATAAATCTCTCACAAATTTCAAATAACTTTGTATCCTTATTTTGAAAAACATAATGCAAAATAACAACATTGTGTTCTTGGTGGCATAAAAAATTGCTTATTCTCTTTAACTCCTAATTATTCTCAAAATTTTTTACCGCACAGGGAAATAAACTCATTTGTGAGTACCATGTATAGGCAATGAGCACGAGAGTGCTTTTTGTTATTCAGTTAGTTTTATTTAACTTTGGCCGAATGTTCACGAGTTACATCGTCATATTTGCCAATAAGTTCCATTATTCCCCCAAAAAATTGCCATTGTGAACATCACCAATGTGAGTAGTTTCCTCCTTGAAAGCCAAACCTCTGCTGCATGTAGCATTGTATTTCATCGCAAGCACATGCCTAGCCACGATCGCCGGCAGGCATGTTATCACTGAACATAACATATGAAGTTTCTATACTAGCATATTACTACCCGGTCTACCTCCCTTCATTGCTACTCTATAAAAAAATTACTTTACTTTTACAGTTGGCATTGGTGTCGGCTGTAGAGTGAAATTTTTGTATTGAAAACCATCATATATATATATATATATATATATATATATATATATATATATATATATATATATATAGGATGTTCGTATAAAACTGTGCCATATTGCAGCAACAGGTCATACACACCAAAAGAAAGAAACAATGTCTAATAAACCTAGCCCCTAACCTTAAGGGTGTTAAAGTGCGATAAAATCATAACTTTATATTAATATGAAATAGTGTTAACTTTTGTAGACGATATTTGTGAGTGCAGTTTCCACTTACGAATCAATTTTAGCTGGCGTAGTTTTCTCATAACGATGCGACAAAGTTAAAATTTGCATGTTCTGCTGCCATGCAAAAAGTGAAAACCAACGGAATTACGTACGTGAAATAATTAACAGTGATAAAACATACTGTGGGTTACGTAGTAAAACATTTGAAAAACACTGTGAATAGTTTTTTTTTGTATTTTTTTAAATGCTGAATATATTATATTTTCTGTGCTTTTGCAATTTCTTTTTTTTTTTTTTTTTTTTTTTTAACCGAAACATTACGTTGATAGATTTTAATGTTTTATTGCATAGCTCATGAGATATAAGTTCACAGCGAATTACTTTGTTTAAGTAGGTCAGTTGGTTTTCACTATTTGCATGGCAGTATAACAAGCAAATTTTGAATTTGACACCCCGTTATAAGAAAACTATGACAGCTAAAATTGTTTCGTAAGAGGAAACTATACTCACAAGTATCGCCTACAAAACTAACAATATTTCATAAAAATATAACATTATGACTATCGCACGTGAACAGCCTTAAGAGGAGTCCTCGACTGGCACATGGACGGTGTTACAGCGTGTCATGCGTATTATTTTTTACTCGAAACCACTTAACTTATTCATATTAAGTTCATCTACGAGAAGAACAAACAGTTGAAACTATGCTTCTATGTTTTCAAAAATTCAGCACGCTTGTTAGAAACATGATTTTCGGACCTCTCAAAATTGCTAAAAGCGGTTTTTTTTAGTACTGCTAACTCCGAAAATGTTACCTGAATTCGTAAAGTGCAAAGCGAGAGGCATGTGTTGGTCTGTACTTCGTACTATTTGAAAATAAAATGTGATCACCGCTTAAAGTCTCGTAGGAAAAATACTATAACGAGAACCTTGCACGCCAGTTTGGAGCGCTGCGAATAGAGGCTATATGCTTCTCGTCAAGCGTGTGACACTGGCTCTTATCACTACGCTGTCCCAACGCATCAAAGGTGGAAATTCGACACCGACGAAGACTCCAATTAAAGTTGTCGCCTACCTGCGCTTTAGAGACTCAGAAGTGGCAGAGCTGTAAGGGAGACATTGGAGCCCGTATCAAATGCCGTTTGACCACAACGAGGCAAGCGCTGAATTAGCATACACGATACCCGCAGACGCATTTTTAAATATGGGACTTAATTGGTTTAAAGCGTGCAGCAAAGTTCAGTGCACGTTTCTATCGCAATTTTACGTGTATCCGGTGAGTAGGGTACAGTTTGAGAATAGAAGTCTGAATAGGCCGCATTTAGCGATGTTGGAGGGTTCAGAAACAGTGTTTTTAACTCCCGACGCAAAATGAGGGGTGTTGATAAGTTTGACGTGTGTAT
The DNA here is from genome assembly GCA_003012365.1 of Medauroidea extradentata. NCBI lineage: Eukaryota > Metazoa > Arthropoda > Insecta > Phasmatodea > Phasmatidae > Medauroidea > Medauroidea extradentata. The sequence goes on from PNEQ01004821.1 coordinate 31,203, forward strand.
CTGGGTGTCGGTGGCGTTGTTACATCCAAGCGGATGAACCAATTTTGATTTAGAGTTTCTTGTTTGAACTATAACTTGATCGAGAGTGTTCTCAGATATGATTCAAGAGAATCTGTTCAGCTGTTTGAAGATCATCAGCTATTCTCTAGTTGTTAAAGGGATGTGAGCAACGTCTACTTGTCTGATCGATTCCACATTTAGCACCCTGTGACTTCAATGAAATTACAATGACATGGTCACCTTGACCTGACGTTGAAGCATAATCTGGAATCTGCATGATACCCAACTCCTCACCAACTTACAGTCGGGTTTACAAAATTCTTTAATACATGTTTTACTTCTCAACGAGTGTGGCATTCCGTCCTTGTCCGAAGTAGTTTTTGTTTTGTTCATTGGCACAGTGAGTACACGTGAATCAGTTCCGTAAAAAAAAAAAAACGTATTCACGGACACACAGCCAAGCATTTCAAGCACGAACATTAATATTGTGTGAGTATGTATTCGGAGATAAATATCGGGGATTCATAGAAGCAGCCATTATGGCAAATAAATCGAAATATTTACGCTTTCTGATTCACTAGCAAGTCAGGCAAAATACTTTCGTAGTTGAGTGTCTTGAATTCCAGGCTTTACGGCCGAGGACACAACGTCGGCAATGACATAACATAATAACGTTTCCACAAACTTTCCTTTTTGTACGAAATATGATTTGTTTTGTAGACGTTCATTTTAACAATTTTTAACAGTAATTAGAATGTTATAGCTTCAATAGTTTTTGTGTACTGGCATGTCAAAGCCCAAATTTGCGCAAAACGGTTTTATTCAGGAAAACCAACTAACTCACAGAAATGAAATAATTTGCACTGAAGAACAGTGGCACGGGCTACGCCAAGACATGTTCAAAAACCACACTGCAATTTTTGTATTTAAAAAAATGGCATAATATGGGCAATTTTTTTTTGTATTCCAAGTTGTTCATTTAATGGAAAATATACCGAAACTACAATGTTTGAATGGTATGTCTGCAAACCTGACTAGAAACATTTCAAAAATATTTTACGTTATTAACTTTATATTGTTTATTGTCTACAGGAACTTATTTGTCTACCAAAGATATTAATACTAACATTCGGCAATACTCTTGGAAGAAGGGAAATGAGAGACTAAGAAACTTGAGTTTAGCTTTAAAAAATTAGGTCATGATCTTGAGATAATTTTAAGTGTAATACAAATATGTGTGTCTGTAATTGTAATCGAAATTCCAGTATCTCAATAATTTCCGTATGTTATTGCTAATACTACTTTCTCTATACGTTTCATGTTAAAGTGCCATAGAAAATGAGTACTACAGAACACTGTGCTCACCTTAATGTCCCACCCATATAGCTTCCTTTTATTGCCCATACAAGATAAACATGCATCACAGGAAGACCTAATGTAATAAGATATGCTTCTTGGAGCAATAACAAAAATTTGCTTATTTCTGTAAGATAAAATTATGCAGACAGAATTATATTTAGGCTCTAAAAATTGTATCATTTCAGTTGATTGTTGCGAAGGGAATATTTATTCGACTAGGACAGTCAGTGATGAGATGTATCGATGCACGAGATCGATAGGTAAGCGGCGAGCGAGATGACGTAGTTGCGCAGACTCCCACCAGAGCGCAGCTCGGAGGCTACTTGGCAGCTCGTCAAGGGCGGCCCGGGAGAATAGATGCTCCCGCGCACAGTCTGCGCAGTCAAAATACGGCGCCCGACTAGCTCCGCGGCCGCCGCCCCTCTCTCCACAGACTTTCGTACACACACACCGCCGCCGCCGTACCATCGATTTTCCACGGGGAGACGGGGGAGGCTGTCCGGGACGGTCTGTAGCCCTGAGAGTGTGCGTGCCTAGAAGATCCCCCGAAAGGAACGTATCTTAGTTTCTTCTCCCGCGTGAGTGATTGGAGAGGAGTTATTGTCGGGGAGTGCGCGGGGATGACGGGGTGCGAGGAGGAGGGCTGCTGATGGTGCCAGGGGGCCGCGCCCCCTGCCCCAGCATGGCGACCCTCGTGGTGCTGGCAGCTGTGGGCGCCCTCGGGGCGGTGCAGCAACCCTTCCGGTATCAGCCGCCCCCGGGTCTGTGGTGCGACTTCGAGTCGGCCTGCGCTTGGCAGTGGAACGATTCTTCGCCGCTGGGGTTCAGCCTCGTGACCGGCCAGCAGCTCAACGAGTCGTGGCCACAGTCGCCCGGCGTCGCTCCGGGTCCCTTCACCGACGCCAACGACGACTACCAAGGTGAGTGGCACCAGCCCCTACCTCCATCCTGGTCTGGGTGCTTCACTGCCTGCCTCTGGCGCCGATGTTGCTTCCTCCGACATACACCACTAGGAACAGGAGCATTTCGCGTATTCCTAGACCCGCATGCTAGAATCCATTGTCCTATGCATACCCAAGCCCCGTATATTCGTTCATTGTCTGCTGTTCCACTGAGTAGCAGCTAGTGGACAAATGGTAAGGGCTAGAGTATGCATAGGAATGTTTGATTTTAACACGCAGGTCATTGAATTCACGAAATTTTACTTTTCCAGTACACCACTCTTACTCGCCACGGGAGTTCGACAGCAGCCTGTGTCACTGCATACGTAGAATCTGCCTTCGTTTCTTCCTGCTTCAAAATATAACAAGATTTAGTTGCAAATATTACAATATTTACTTGATTACCTTACGTTTCACCACGCAAATTGTATACTATATATTACAACATTATTACGGCAGTAATTTTTTTTTTAGATAATGACTATCTCTCACCACGTAATAAAGATTAAATAACTCCTAGCCCGAATTTAGTTTAATAATACGTACCTAAACATTAAATGTACAGTTCCTGTTTAGAGTTACTGCCGGCAATTCGTCACGCCCTTTATTTACCATACGACAACATAGGTGACACACAGCCTCTTAACCCAGTTGTTCCTTGTGGCCCCGGTGCAGTGCAGGGCAGCGCAGCGAACATCTGTTTGCAAGCTGCGTGGCGGAGGCGCACAATATCGACCTATGAGGGCGCGAGAAAACAGTTCCAGTGCATTGCACGCGACCTAAATATTTTCTCATTACATTATGCAGGTGTCGCAATGCATTTTGCCAGTGCCGTTAACATTATGATTACACTAGCCTCGCTTCTTGAGAATTGCAAGATGGGAGCTACACACTAAATATTACAACATTATTTCCTTAAACTGAGTGATGACAATGTCTGCAATCTGGAATCCAGCAACACCATACGTTATTGTTTTCCTAAGGCGGTTTAAACTTAATAGTTTGTCTCAATTCAAGGAGCGATGGTAAAAACCAGGTAACTGACATATTGTACATTTCGAGGATATTGTTAATAAAATTGGTACTACACGAAAAGTTCAAAATAAGTGGTTTGACAGTTTCGCGTGTATCACGAAGTGCTCGCCTGAATGTATCGCACCAAGCACGACGTATTCATTGTCACTTCCGTGGTTTTAGTTTACAGCCCCTCAGATTCACTTGACTCTGCTGTTAACTGCACAACTACGTAACAATATGTAATACGAGAAAAAAAGTCGAGATATTGTTGGACGTATAGAAAGACGCAAATAAAAACACATAGCGTCGGTACTAACGGCAGGCAGTTTTAACGACAAACGTCTAGAACGATCGTTTTCTGCAATAAAGACTTTCTAAATGCCAAAACCGTACGCAATTATAGCCGCCCACTGTGTTGTATATCGCTGGCCGATTACGAATTATTAATAAAAATAGATGCTGTACCAGTTTATTATATTAGTTCGCTGTTTTGCGTACAGTTTTACTCCTACAAAGACGCAAGGGCAGTCAGACTAAGTTATGTTTCTTTAGGAAGTTAAAAGTGTTGGGTTGATATTCAGTAGCAAATTCATTTACATTGTTACCGTACGTATTTTAATATCAAACATGCACAGACTGAATTAAATTTGTATCCCATTTACAGATTAACATGTTGGGAAAGTAAATCTTAACCTGCAAAAATAATAAACATGAATTTTCATAATTTTACCAACTAGAACAAAAAAATCGTGACACAATAACTTTGAACGTGTTAAATGTTGTGTGGTGAAATGAATGATACGTTTTACAGACGCTAACGTAGGCACTCTATAAATTAAGGTAAAACACATTATAAAAATTATTTTTGAATTAAAAGTCTATTGAATTGAAACATATACTGTTTTCGGAAATTATATGACTAAACACCAAAATAGTTTCTTTGAATCAATAGAAAGCGAAATCCCTACATACTTGCGTAAGGAAAAAGCGTTCTTATATAGTTGGCGTTTAACGGATGATGACAACGTGGGACAACTTAAGAGTGTAGGACAGGTTGCATAGTACTAGGCGCCGGGGATGGTTCCCGAGGAGGAAGGGGGGACGAGCATAGGGGCATGCCCACTTCGTATACTGCTCCAAAAAATTAAACCAAATAAATGACCAGTAATATATTGAAAAAAAAAAAATTACCTCACACTTTTGTTAAAGCTTGATTTAAAAAGTAACCCAAAATTAACGAAACAATCACGTGTACACGATATACAGGTTGTCCAGGAACAACCGCACAATAACCCAACTACGCGAATTCTGGACTAGTTGGAGACGAAAATGATTGTGGCAAAATGTTATACGATGACATATTACACGCACGATGTGGCAACATAGCACAGTATTTAGTCCCCCCTTGCTCTCCACAGATATATTACATATCTTACTACTGCTGTTGTAACCGTGCATATTAAGGGCGCAGATTAAATACCCAAGCAATTCAAACGTTATTCTACGTATACTTGACGTAACATACATAAAATAATACCTGGACGAGGAGCGCAAGAGGGCACTATCTCCGAGCAATGTTGCCACATTGTGCACGTATGTCATCATACATTTTGCCATTAACATTTTCGTTTCCAATCTAGCCCAGGTTTCGCGCAGTGAGCTTATTATGCAGCTGTTTCTGGACATCTTGTAAAGCGTTGCAACAATGTATAGAATAATGATTTATAAAATACGTAATACATTAATTGTTTGCGTAATATTAAATAAAACTTTCTAGATGCCAAAATGTTGTGTACAATTTAGTTCGTTATTCGTTAAAATTAACGTATGCGTTTCAAGTGCAAACACAGTTATAAAGACACGTGGAAGGAGCTTAAAAATGTTCCAAATGTTTTTTTGTATATCAGCTCACAGGTTTTCACGTTTTAAGCATAATTATTCTATAAAAGTATTACTATTTCTTAAAGCGGTATATTCGATTTATTGCTTTGGAAACTCCTTAAACAGCACCATATTGTAATCAGGGGTGTCATCCCGGTTTTTTCGTGGGGGGGGGGGGAGATATTTTTGGCGACAGTGACCTTATTGCATCTTTTTTATTAATTAAGCATGTATAAATTAGATACACTAATAATTAAACTTCACTTTTATGTGCTTATTTAAATAACAAAGCACAAAAAATATATATTTTATACACTTAAAATTCTAAATCCAGTGGGGAGGGGACATTTGCCCCACCCACTGTCTCCTATAAATGACTCCCCTGATTGTAATCCTAAATTTTTTTAAATTTTTTTTTCGGTGGAAAGCCCGCAGACGCCCCTTACCTTTTTGGCTTAGGATGTGGATAACCTACTTGTTTTAGGCATGAATACCTTCTCTAGAACTTACAGCTGGATTTACCCATGTAAAGCGCGCGACACTAAAGCGCCGACGCCTGGTACTATGCAAACCGAACAACATGCATGATGTGCATTTAGCTGCTCTCGAAGAGTTTTATGCCACATTAAAACACAATTCAATTATATAAAAATACTTTTACGTCTATAAGTGTGTGTGTCGATTTTGTATTTCAGTTGGTCTGAAAAAATATGTCTGAGGTTTCGTCACTGAATTTTCATACACCCGATTCAATTTATTTTAAATTCAGTGCGACATTTATTCTGCAAACAATGTGTTCCCCACTTATCATTACTCAGTGTTGTATGTCTGAGTAAAAAAAAAATTAGGTAGTTAAATTATTGTTAGTGGAATACACAAAATTATTCATAACCGGGAAAAAAAACAGTAAAATATCAGCTTGAATAAATTTGGTTTTAAGGAGTTAGAAATATCTGCCGAAAAATATGAAGAAAATTGCAGTATGCAGAACTTCGCAAATAATTTCTTTTAAATACTTAATATAAAAAGCAAGATATATATGTTAGTCACTTAGTCGCTTAACCAAATGCTGTACAAAATGCTTTGTTACTTAAGAAAAAGGATTATAATTCAGAACGAGTTTTGTTAAATCTAATAACTTATTTATTCTACTTATACCTATTTTTAGGACTCCACACAGTTCGAGGTGTAACGTATTGTAGACATCTATGTTTACCTGAGGAACATATCGACGGACTGAAGCAAGAAAAAGTGTCCTCCCTTCAGGATGAAAGGAAGGGAGGTTTGAGAAGTGAGGGGAGGTAACAGGGTGTAAAGAACTGCATTGGGTGGGGCTGGTACCCATCTGCAGTGGTTACCAGTTGAAACTGTGTGGTCGACATTCAATTTCCGGGTGGGACAATTTCGTAGAGCAGCGATGGGTATGTAGGGTAGGGTAAGGTCCACTACATTGTCAACCCCACATCGTGTGAGCACTATGGACTTCCAGTGTACACTCAGCGTCATACTGTGCCGAGTTATACTATTGTTTCACATAACTAGAGTAGAAATGAACAGCTACTCGCCCTTTTTTAGTTCTGAAATGTAACAAAAATTTTTATTTCAACATTTTGTACTAAAATTTTGTCTTGCAATGTGCCGCATATCACGCAATATTAACAGTTATTGCCCAAAAGTTAGTGTCAAATTTTACCAAAGTTAAATGAAACAGTATTCATAGGAGTATACCAGCGTGCTCATGTATTATACAAGCACAAAAGGCTGTGAGATGACTCCATTAACAAAATGAAAAAATTGAGTATAAAACTTTATACGAACTTTGTCGCGCTTTTAACTCGTTTTAAACCAATATTTCAAGTGGTTTAAACTGAAAACATTAGAATATATGTAAGACAAGCAGGAACTGACACGTGAGAATATTTTCAGAGTGATCCCATACCCTATGTTGAGAATAAAGGAGGTCTGGGAGGTAACTGATTTCCTCTTAACCTGAGAGTGTTACACCAAAGTGAGTTGTTTTGTACGTAACATACGATTATACGATATCTTAAATAAACCAAAATACCCAAGGTTAACAAACACATCGCTATAATAATAATAATAATAATAATATACCACTTTTCTTTTTAATACAGAGGTTGTAACATATCATTTTCTCTATGTCACAGCCTTCGGTAAATTGTTTTGATTAAGTTGGTGAAACTGCTAAACAAAGAAGTTTTATGCTTTGAAAGGCTAATAATGTTACACTATTGATTTATTTTTCTTTTCAGATTTTTTTGTCTATGCTGAGTAAGTTGTAATAATTATTTGATGTATCGTTACATGGTTCCAACAA